>CAUYPK010041897.1:0-18419 GCA_963574355.1 Loris lydekkerianus
TTTGCATCTATATTCATTAGTGATATTGGTCTACAGTTTTCTTTTCTTGTTGGGTCTTTTCCTGGTTTGGGGATCAGGGTGATGTTTGCTTCATAGAACATGTTGGATAGTCATCCTTCTTTTTCTATATTTTGGAACAGGTTGACTAAAATAGGTACTAGTTACTCTTTAAAGGTTTGGTAGAATTCTGACATGAAGTCATCTGGTAGCGGGATTTTCTTTTTAGGAAGATTTTTGTATGGTTGATGCTATTTCAGAACTTGTTATAGGCTTGTTCAACATGTCCACTTGATTCTGGCTAAGTCTTGGAAGGTGATGTGCTTCCAAGTTTTTGCCAATTTCCTTTAGATTTCATATTTCTGAGAATAAAGTTTCTTGTAATATTCATTATAGATTTCTTTAATTTCTGAGGAGACTGTTCTTATTTCATCTTTGTCATTTCTGATTGATGAAATTAGAGATTTTACTCTCTTTCTCCCTGGTTAGATTAGCCAAAGGTTTGCCTATTTTATTGACCTTTTCAAAAAAACAACTTTTTGATTTATTGATCTGTTGTATAATCCTTTTGTTTTCACTTTCATTTAATTCTGCTCTAATTTTGGTTATTTCTTTTCTTATACTTGGATTGGGGTTGGAATGTTCCTCCTTTTCCAGTTGCTTCAGATGTCCCATTAGGTTGTTAACTTCCTCTCTTTCCGTTCTCTTAAGGCTTGCAGTGCTATAAATTTCCCTCTTAGGAATGCCTTTATGGTATCACAGAAGTTCTGATAATTTGTGTCTTCATTGTCATTTTGTTCAAAAAAATTGGCATTTTTTTTTTTTAAATCTCATCTATGACCCAGCTATCATTCAGCATAAGGTTATTTAACTTCCATGTTTTTGTATAAGTATGCAGATTCCTATTGGTACTGAGTTCAACTTTTATTCCATGGTGGTCCAAGAAGATGCAAGGAATAATTTCTATTCCTTTAAATTTCCCAAGGTTAAACTTGTGACCTAAGATGTGATTGATTTTGGAGTATGTTCCATGGGCTGAGGAGAAGTATGTGTATTGAGTTTTGTTGGGATGAAATGTCCTGGAGATGTCTGTTAAATCCAAATGATGGATGGTTAGGTTTAAATCTAAAATTTCTTTGCTCAGCTTCTTATTGGAGGATCTAGACAACACTGCCAAAGGAGTGTTAAAATCTCCAACTATTATGGAGCTGGTGGAAATCAAGTGACTCATGTCTTTTAGAGTTTTTCTTATAAATTGAGGCACATTCTGGTTTGGTACATAAATATTAATAATTGATATCTCATTATATTCAGTATTACCCTTAACAAATATGAAGTGACCATTCTTATCCTTCCTTACTTTTGTTGGTTTAAAGCCTATTGTATCTGCAAATAGAATCGCGACACTTGCTTTTTGCTGATTTCCATTTGCCTGAAATATGTATGACCACCCTTTTACCCGAGTCTATATTGATTTTTTAAGGTAAGATGAGATTCTTGTATACAGCAGTTATCTGGCCTGAGTTTTTGTATCCAGTCAGCAAACCTGTGCCTCTTTAGAAGACAGTTTAAGCCATTCACATGAATGGAGAATATTGATAAGTCTGGTAAAATTTTGGGTATCTTGTTTTTTGAAAGTCCCATGGACATTTTTAATCCTTTTGCCACTGTGGAATTAGGAGTTTAATCAAAAGTTTCCGAGTGAGTTTACTTTTGTGGTAGTGGATTGTGCTGGTAATTATGGAGGATAGGTCTGAGAATATCCTGAAAAGCTGGTTTATTTATGGTAATAAATAAATTTCTTCAACATGTGAATTTCATTAAAGTATTTAATTTCTTCATCATAACTAAAACCCAGTTTAGCTGGATACAGAATCCTGGATTGAAAGTTATTTTGTTTTAGGAGATTAAAAGTCAATGACCACCCTCTTCTGGCTTGAAAGTTTTCAGCAGAGAGATCTGCAGTCATTCCTATATTCCTCCCTTTGTAGGTTATGGTTTTCTTACATCTGGCTGCTTTCAGAATTTTCTCCTTTATATTAACTTTAGTGAAGTTAATTATGATGTGCCCGGGGGATGTCTTTTTCCAGTTGAGTTGTGCTGGGGTTCTGAAACTATCTGCTATCTGAATTTCAGAATCTCTTCGCGTGTCTGGAAAATTCTCTTTCCAGTGTAAAGCCACTTCATCACTTTCAGGAATTCCAATGAGGTAGATATTAGTTTTCTTCAAATTATCCCAGAGCTCTCTGAAAGAATGATCCATTTTTGCTCTCCATTTCTCTTCCTCCTTGAGAGTTTGAGAGTATTCAAAAGTTTTGTCTTCAATGTCAGAAATCCTTTCCTCTGCTTGCTCTACTCTGTTACTGAGGGAGTCTACTGTATTTTTCAGATCTTTGAGGGCTGCAAATTCTTGCTTCAATGTGTCAAAATTTTTGATCAAAAGTTTCCAAGTGAGTTTACTTTTGTGGTAGTGGATTGTTGTCTTTAAATTCATTGAATTCATGAGACAACATTTGAATTTCTCCTTGAATTTCCAATTCCAACTTTTCCTCCATTCTATTAATCTTGTTTGCAATCCAAACTCTGAACTTGATTTCTGACATCTTGGCCATCTGTTTATGAATGGGATCTTGAGTTACATCTGTCATATCTTTCCTTGGGGGGGAGGAAGGTTGATCTACTCTGGTTATTCATGTTACCAGAGTTTTTCCACCGTTTTTGACCCATGATTATTTTATAGTTTGACTAGATGAGTGGATAAAGTTAGGTTTGGGGTTTCAGGAGTAGTGATTAACCAGCCCTTTGCCCAAAAGCTGGAACTGGTGTCTGTACCTTTTCCCCTGAAGCTTTGCCAAGGACTTGTACAGGGTTATGGCCTGAGAAACTGGGGACCTGCTTGGTGTGGTGGGGCTAAGTGGCTCTGTCTTGTTTGCAGCTTGTCTCTGTCTGACCCTAGTGAATCAGTTACTCTGGGTTGAAGTCTCAGCTGTGGAGAAATACTAGGAATTAAGTCACCCCACCCCCCCATAAGGAACAATTGGAAAAGGGAAATCAAACCTTCCTACAACCACACACCCAAGGTACCACTTGGATATTCCTCAGGCCATTGGCCCAGTTCAAGAGGTTCAAATCAGTTGTCTCTGTCAGTACCTGTCTCAGGTGGGAGAATTTAAAAGGTCTCTGGCAGCTAGATCTCAGGGATCTACTGACAACTCAACTCAAATATGACTTGCTCCGGTGCTCCATGACGTCAGGAGGAACCCCCCCCCCCCAGCAAGTAGATTAGTCTGGGAAGGTTGATGCCTCCTTCCCCACCTTGTACCTCTATCACACCCAGTCACTGATAACCCTGCAGGGCTGTGGCCCAGTTGCCTCCAATGAGCAGATACTCCAGGGGTTTTCACCTGCCTGAATCATAGGGAGATCTATGTCTCTTCAGCCAGGCTGCTGTTCTCTGCCACTATCTGGCAGGGGGAGGTGAGGCCTGACAATCTTGGGTGCTTAATGGAGGCTTGGGCTGTTCACTGAGTTCCGGCCCCACCCCTGATTGATGTTACTGGCAGAACAAAACAACTTTGCAGAATTTGTTTCTGTCACAGCTCAATTCCCCTACAGAAAAGCTGTTTCAGTTCACAGAACCTGCACCTCCGGCCCTGTCTGTCTGCTGCCTGGTAGTTTGTATTTGCAGCATGGTTAGCTGTCAGTTCTAACCTCCTGCCCTCCTTTGTCTGGGCTAATGATCCCCTGGGGGCCAGGTGCATCTTAGGCTCAGTAAAGCAGGCCTCTGGGTCAGCCCTGCCCTGGGAATCTGCTGGCTCTCAGTGTGCATTTTCTAGTCCCTACACTCCACCCAAGCTGATACCGCCTCAGGCAAACCCTTTACTCACAAGGCCCACATTTCCATCCCAAATCTGTTCTGCCGGTAGTTCCCACCTGAGAAGATATCCAGCCTCCTCTGGTTGCCCAGGGAGATAGGGGGGTGTGACTCCAGAATATCCAGGGGTGAGTCCTATTGTTGCCAAAAAAACAGCTGCTGCTCTGTGCCTCAGGGCACCGCTGCTCCTGTGTGGTTTCTTCTTAGCCAACCATCCTCTCCTCAGTCCTGTGCCACAGAATCAGCACTGCCCAGCAGCAGTCCATGCCCTGTTCACACCTCTCAAGATAATACCCAAGGATGTGGACTCCTGGGGGACAGGCTTCCAGACCTCAGAGTGAGAGTGGAGGGGAGTGCTGGGAGATCAGAATTACAGGTAGAGAATATATACAGTTTTATACAGTTTTATGCCTGGCAGGAGAGCACCATGGCACCCTAGTAGGGGAAGTAGGTCTAATTTTTAGAGGGTCTCTCCCATGGGATATAATGGGAGGACTTTTGAACTCTGTTTGTGTTTGTTTATGAGGTACTCCAAGCCATTCTAATAGGAGAAGGGATTCCCATCCGCTTGGTGATGGATTTTGTACCCTTTGTTTTTATCCTTGGGGTCGCAGCTTGCCTCAGCAGGGTTGATGTGCATTCTTCAACCTTCTCTCTTGGCACAGCTCTAATCTGCCAGGTTACTTGCTAAATTTCTGTCTTTAAACTCTCCTTCTGGATGGGAGCCTCTGTGGAAAGCTGGCTTCAGTCAGCCGTCTTGTCTCTGCCCCCTACCCCCTTTTTTTTGAGACAGAGTTTCACTTTGTCATCCTTGGTAGAGTGCCATTGCTCACAGCAACCTTAAACTCTTAGGATACAGGCATGAACCAACATATAGACTTTTGTTTGTTTGTTTTCTCCTTGTCTTTGAATTCTTGGATTTTCAGTAAAATGGGATTAGATATAGACTTTCCTTTGTTTATTGGATTTGGGATTTATTAATCTGTAGATCTGCATCTTTCTTTAGTCCTGAAAAATTCTCAGCCATTTTCTTGACGAATGTTGTCTCTGCCCCTTTGTTTTCTCTTCCCTTTGGGGGATTCTAATTAAACTTATGTTAGAAGTTCTCACTTTATTCTACTGATATCTTTCACTCTCATCTATATTCCCACTTTTTTTTTTAACATCAATGCTACATTCTGAAAATTATTGTCTGGTTTGCCTTTCAGATTACCAATTCTCCCTTTTGCTGTCTCTATTCCATTAACCTTATCTATTTAGTTTTAAGTTTTGGCTTTATGTATTTTTTTTAATTTCTGGAAATTTTATTTGTTTCTTTAAGTCTGCTATGTCATTCTGTAGTCTTAGTTCCTTCCTGTGTTCAATCCTTTCAAAATACCTGATTTTTTTTTTACTGCCTCTGGTAATTTCAACATCTATACCTACATAAATCTATTTCTATTATTTTTGTATCTGTGTGGTGGCCCCTACTCATCAAGTATTATTTCCTTCTATGTCTGATTATCTTTGCTGCATGCTAGATATTATTTTATATAAAATAATAATTCATATTTAGTTCTGCAATAAGTGAGCATTTAGGTAGATATGATCTGCTATTGTTCCTACCAATCTGCTGCACTTTAAGTTCACCTCAACCCAAGGTAAAAATAATTTTTAATCATCCATAAGAATATTGAGTTGCCCTTATATTACTATAAAATTGTAGCCCTTTGGTTCTTCTGTGTGTACAGGTATTCAGGGGAGAGGTATTTTCTTCTTCATTTCTGTGCTTCTCACCTGTTAAGGCTATCAAAATTAAAATAACAAGTTCAGGGCCCGTGTGGTGGTTCATGCCTGTAATCCTAGCACTCTGGGAGACCAAGGTGGGTAGACGGCCTGAACTCACAAGTTCAAGACCAGCCTGAGCAAGAGCAAGACCTCCTCTAAAAGGTTTTCTAAAAGGTCCTCTAAAAGGCCAGGTGTTGTGGTAGGCACCAATAGTCCCAGCTACTTGGGAGACTCAGACAAGAGAATCACTTAAGCCTAAGAGTTTGAGGTTGCTGTCAGCTATGACACAATGGCATTCTACTGAGAGTGACAAAGTGAGACTCTGTCTTAAAACACACACACACACACACAAAAAAAAAAAGTTCAGCAAATTATCTTAAAATAAACTAGTTAAGGATTCATATATTTCTCTATTTTCTCTTCACTTTTAAACTAACATGTTCTTCTTGAATTCTTTTTAAAAGACTTTTTTGAAACACATTTTTGTTATTGTTGTTTTTCGGTAAAAGGAATGAAGCAAATGACCTAATTCACTCTTCAAGATAGGTGAAACTCACAGTTTGTATCATTTGTCCACCCCTGTGTTGGGTTGGATGATAGTCTTTTTGATATCATCCAACTTATAGTTTTTATAAGTTGTTCCTATCATTTAGGTGGGGCCTGTCCCTGCCAAAACTGACTTTGAAATTTAATTGCTGATGAAATAGTGTTGGGAGATGGGGTATTTTAAAGGTGAATAGATGCATTAATGTATTTCTCATCATACTGGCTTAGTTCTTCCAAGACTTAACTAGTTCTCTCAGAGCAGGTTGTTACATAGCTGCCCCTGTTTTTTGTCTCTTACATAGGTTCCTGCCGTTTGGCTCCATCCACCAAGTTATTAGGCAACATGAGACCTCACTAATACAGATGCAATCTAGTGTATTTTAGCCTCCAGAATTCTTTTCTTTATAAATTAAAAACAGAAATATCTTTTCTTGATGAATTTTCTTGATGAGTACCAGCCTCAGGTATTCTGTGATAGCAACAGAAAAGGAACTATGACAATTGTTGTGTTTTCCCATTTTATCATCTGTCTTTTGATTTTCTTTGTGGTAGTTGGGTAAGGTCAAAATGTCTTAATTTTATGTAGTTGAATTTATCAATATAATTTTTATGGCCTTTGTATTTGCATCACACATGGAATATCTTTTATACTCTGAGATTATAAAATAATTTCTTTCCTCCCTACTTTTATGGTTTTATATTTCTTACAGTGGTTTCTTTAATTTTCTTTAATAGTTTAAGTGATGAAATGCAAATCCATTTTTGTCCAGACAGAAGCCTTAATAGTCCAAGTGCCATCTGTTGAATCATCCATATTTTCCTTCACTGATATATGATATATATGATAGGATGCCTTCTGTGTTACAAACTAATCCCTAAGAATTTCAATGTATGTGGGGACTCCTTACTTTGTTTCATTTAAGTGCCAGTATTGCTATGTGCCAGTCTGCTTATGTGCCAGTATTGCTTCATTTTAATTGTTATAAATTATTATAGTTTTAAAATATATTATGAATATCCCTCCTTTTCTGAATTTTACTTTCAAAAATTTTTCACATAAATTTTAAAACCAGTTTTACAGATAAATTCTTCAGTTATTTTGGTTGAAACTAAGTTTTATTTATGCACTAATTTTGAGATAATTTGTCTTTTTATGATATTAAGATTAAGTTTTTCAGTTCATTTGTTTTTATATTTGTCAAATACTTTCTTCCTCTTCTGGTAGCCTTTAAATATTTTTTAATATAGATTTGGTGTGTTTCTTGTTAAGTATATTCCTGAGTGTTACCATACTACTTTTTTTCCTAAAGAGACTACATATTACAGCAGTTAAGGCTGCAGCCTATGGATTAAGATTGCTTAAGATTAAATTTCAGTTACACCACTTACTAAGTGTGAAAACATGAGCAAGTTACTGAATCTCTTTGCCTCTATTCCTTCAGATGAAATATAGGCCTGTAAAAGCTTGCAGAAGAATGCCTAACACATAATAAGCATTCATCATTAACTGTTGCTATTATAGATGATTTCTACAAATCTCTATAAATATTTTAATTTTTATTGTTTATATAAATAGAAACTATTTGTTTCTGGACATATTTCTTTTGTATCTAGTCAGCTTATTAAATTCTCGTTACTTGGTGATCATTTTTCCAATTGATTTTTTTAAGTATTACATTAGCTTCAAATATTATTTTATTTCTTCCTTTCCAATTTTTGTATTCTAATTTCTTTTTCATTTCTATTTAGATTGGCTAGTACTTCCAGAAAATATTTAAAATTTCAAAAGATATGGATAATAATTACTGTTTTTCCTTTCTTGGATACTTAAACCATAGTTTCTCTTGATAATCTATTTATAGTTCTGAGAGGTTTTTAAAATATCCTTTGAAGCAAAAAAAGAAAAAAGAAAGAAAGAAAGAAAGAAAGAAATATATATATATATATATATATCCATTGAAGCCCCTTTTTCCTATAGATCTTCTTAATTCTAGAAATTTCCTGAAATATTTTTTTTGTTCACTACTTCTCACTGTGTCCCTTACACCAGAAAAAAAATCATATCCAAATTCTTTATTTAACATTCACAATATTGTAACTCACAAAATTGCATATCCATCTGAGATACATTTCCTACAGCTCTAAATATATATATTTACTTTCCACTGGGCATATCTATCAGAATGTCTCACAAATACTTCAACATATTCAAAATGGAGCTCATTCTACTGCTCCCCACACATACACTTTGCATTATGGCAGTTACATAAATATAGTAATTAGAATTAAAGATATCTTTTGTTATCTATTCATTCTCCCCTACCTTAAACCATTAGCCACTCAGTCCTATGGATCATACCTCTCAAGGTCATCCCTTATTCTTTACCTGCATTTCTTCATTTTTCTTCTTAGTCACTATTGCCATAGTCTTCTGACTTCCCGATAAGGTGACCGATTGTCTTGGTTTGCATAAGATTAGGAGTTTTCCCAGAATATGGGACATTCATTACAAAAACCAGAGAAGTTCTCGGTAAACCAAGATGAGTTGGTCTTGGTTTGGAGGCTCTACATCTCAGCCTCCAGTATCAAACTTTTTTAGTGGTTGAAAGTCAGATGTTTATTATAGACCTTCCTACCAGAAATAGGATATAGTTTGCATTCAATTGCAAAAGTTTAACAGATTCTCTCAATCTATAGGTCAACTGATCACAGGTTTGAAAGATTTAAATTTGAGTTTTTAAACTGTCTTCCACATGGCTTCTAGAATGATCTATCTTAAATCATAAATATGACAATATTATTCTCATTATAAATATTCTTCAATGTCTCTCTCTTGCCTGCAAAATAAACACCAAATTCTACATATTCTACAGAACATATGGACAATACTTGGTGATCTAAGACTTGCTTTAAGTTATCACTGTATCTCCTGGGGTTTTACTCTTCATACCCTTCACTCTTGTAATATCAAATAGTTGACACCTTCCTGAGGTGCCAAATTACTGCGTGCTATAGCATTTTAGAACATGATCAAGACATGGTGTGCAAAGCCTCTCTCACCAACACCAACCTTATCTGCCTTAGAATGCTCTACCTTTGGGAAGTGATTAAAGGATCTCCTCTCTGAAACATTTGCTGTTCAAATTATCCTGATCAATTAGTTGTGCCTTTTTTTCATTTTGTTACTAGAGTGGTACACTATTCTTACAATGCTTGTCATCTATTGAAATTACCTTTGACAGATCTTTCCCTGCAAATACATCAAGATTCTGAAGCAGGGTCAGGATGGATACTTCATGTCTCTAGAACTTACCACAATGCCTGATACGTTCCAGATAATCAATGTTGAAAGAATTGATGATGAATATGGCTGTAATATAGGATTATCTTACTCAGGAATAGGAAATTAACAGTGATGATCTGTTTTTATTGGTGTAATTACACCTCATTAACTTGAAATTGTGTGTATTTTTAATAAATACTGTGTGGCTTAACTATTACCATTGCTAATTTTCTCATTAACATAGTGGCATGTGACACCCTGTGTCTCTGTTATTAGCATTCTACATATTAGGAAAGGAAAATGCAATACTTAATCAAAACAGCTGCTTTATATAGTGCAAGTGAGCCTTCTCTATAGGTCTCATGGGACAGTGGCTCAGAAAGCCAAGCAAAGTCGTTTTCAAGAGAGCCTAGAAAATGGCGTAGAGAGTAGCAAGGAAGTAATTTCCAAGACTAAAGAATTACATTATGCAAGCACTTAGAAGTCATCTTTGCAATAATCTATTGTTTCCTTTTTTGTCAAAATTCAAGCCCTTAACAACAACAACAAAAAATTGATCAAAGAATTTTTTTAACCTTCTAAAAGTAAACTAAACATATATGAGTGAAGCTGTTCAGTTTTGTTTGTGATTTTAATAAAAAAATTACACCCTTAGGTCTATTGTTTCTAATAAATTTTTAACACACAATTCATCAAAGGCAAATAAAAATAAATTTGTGACTGTATAATTCTGATGAGCTCACAGTCGTCTCAGTTTTCACTCTGGTGGGTGCTGTTAGGAATCACTGTTGAGTTCTTTACACTATGTTGCTATTGGCCCTTTCCTACATCTCTAAAATGCTAACACAACAAATTGGAAGTAAAGCAGCTATTTAATGGACCATTTTCCTCCTATGATGAGGCATGTCTCACCTCTGGTGAAGGCTGGCAATGCAAAGGATGAGGAGAGGACTTGGATGCACATACGAACCACTGGAAATGCTCACTGAACATTGGAATGGAGGGCAAATGGGACATAAGTGTTCTCGAGGAGGAGTTGGAAAGAAATAAGCTACTAGTTGGCAAATACAAGTAGGCAAGGTACATCTCAAGACACTCAAGAAAGTCACGTATTAAGAAGCGAAAAGTCATTTGGGATCAAGGGCATCAAAGGTCTGACATGTAAAAGGGTGAACATGCCATGTCAAAACTAAAATCATGAATTAGAATGACTCTTGTCTGAACTCAGTCTTTCTACTTGCTCCTCAAGTTCAGGAAACACAGGAAAAAAGTGTGTTACTCACGTTGCAATAGCCACTTAGCTTTAATTTCCTCCGGTTGGGGCAGGCTTCCACCTAGAAGTCTGTAGAACAAGAAACCCAAGGGGCTTCACCTTCCTGCTCATCTTCCACCTTTCTTGGCCCTTTTGCTCTCTTCAGTGTTGTTGTAAGAGAAGGGAAATGAAGACAAGAGACAGACTGGCTGACTTTTACTGAGCTGAAAGGCCTCCAGCTCTTTCTCTGGCAGCTGGTTAAATCTCACGCCTGGAAGATGATATTGGCTGACTCTCTTATGAGTGGATTTCATGGACTATTTGAAAGTTCTGCTCTTCTGCTGACCCAGGAAGATGTATCCCTACTGTAGGTGATTCCCTACAACCCTACTTCCCATCTGAGGACACACCTCCAACCCCTCTGCTAAGTTTGCCTTACTTCACCCTGTCAACTATGCAAAGGTATCTCTCTCATGACATTGCCATTTTCTATAGAAAGACACTTATGGCTCCTTGACAAGTTCTGAGATGTCTCACCATATTACTACAGATGGGACTCTGTAGTGTCCACCAAGGGAGCAGTTGGCTGGTAGAAAACAGACTTCAATCTATGCCAAACAGCTTTGTCATGTGTGGGTCGGATAACCATCTTGTCTCTCCCAGTGATGAAAACATTTACCACAGCTCCCTGGGCAAACCCACTGACATCCGTCCCTTTATGTATAGGGCAAAAGGGAAACACACGCATTTGCTTCCCAGCGGGGAGGTGAGAATTCCAGCACAGCGTTAGCTCTCTCCAATCACGTCTCACTCACATTCTCTTTAAATCTTTTCTCTGTCCCATTTTTAAATCTTTTGAGTTTTTCACAAGAATGGAATAGGCTCTTGAGATCATTTCCTTTGTAAATCTGTGTGCAATGACAGAGGTAGTCCTAAATTCCTTATCTTTCCATAACCGGCAGTTCTAAATCCCTACTGCAAATTAGAATCACCAGCAAAGCTTCAAAAATTGTGGAGACCTACCACTCCCTCCCTTAGCCTGAGAGTCTGATTTTGTTGGTCTGGTTGGACATTTATATTATTTAAAAATGATTTTAATGTATAGTGAGAGCTAGGTAAAAAGGGAGGAGAGTAAGTTAGCTCTTCAACCAACAACTCTGCATGGAGCACTTCTATGCTGATTTTTTTTTCTTATGAATATGTTTATAGACACAACTCTAATCACTCTAAAAACTATTTCCAATAATAAACTGGTTTAAAAAATCTCCCAAGTGAGTGCTCTCAAGAACTCCTTGCAAATGTTTATAGAAGGATTAGTTTCTGTACTAAGTTTTAACTTATTTTGTTAACATTTTTTAAACTGTTTTCATTAAAACAAGTACAAATCATGCTATTAGTTCTTCATTAATTGCATTTGTTGATACATGTTAGCATTCCCATGTATGGATATTTCTTCTTTGTTGGACAGATAAATACATTTAAATTTCCTCATGATTCCTATCTTCGTAGAGCTGTATGTAAAAATAAACCAGGAAGAAAGGAAAGGCTGAAGAAAATAATTAATAGTTTCTCTTTGGAAAAGTAAGACAAGCCCATCCAAAGGAAAAACTTCACATGCAATGACTAAAAACAGCACATTTCTATCAATTGTATCACATTTAAGATGAATTTTCCAAAGACGGTAAGGCTGTCTCCTGACACTCTTATTCCAGGAAATCTTTCAAATTTTCCATAAAATCTTTCCTACACTGAAAATTAAATGGTTCCCATGTACAGAGCTGGGCCCGGTTGCCTAGTATTGTCCCACCTTAAGTGCCACATGCCTTTAATGTCTAATTTTAACTTTAAGGGGAAATGAAATTCATTGATTATTTTTCCCAGCAGGGCTGAAATCATTTAAACTGCAAGATAAATTGAACAAGTCTATTTTTGCACCTCCTAGCGTAAAATTCTTTTAACTTCAAAATTCTACATCTAGAAATTTATTCTACAGATACAATCAGTTATATAAACAAGTGTGTGTGTGTGTGTGTGGGTATGTATACACAACAAATGAATTTACTGAAACATTATTTAGAATTAGAAAGAATGTGAAACAAACTAGCAAGGAGAAAACAGTTAAATGAGTGATAGTAAAGCTATCAAACAAGATGACATCTATCTTTGGGTATTGATAAGGCATGATTTGTAAGATGTATTGTTAAGTTTTAAAAAGAGTGTGTTCTGTAAATTCATGTCTCAGTCTTTGGATCAAAAACTTTATATAGAATATGTAAATACATTTTTATAGAAGATACACAGTATCTGAGAGAATATGCAAAAATAGCTAACAATGGCTCCTCTGAGGAGTGAGTCTGTGAAATAGTCTGAGGGGGATATTTGTTTTTCACCATATAGCTTTTGGAACTATTTTAATTTTTTCACCAGGTACATAATAAGTCTCAATTTTTAGAAAAAGGTATTCTATTACAACTACTAGTAACAAGTGGCTTTAACCCACCCCCTAGTAATTTCTATTTTCCTATAGTATAAGTGAAACTTTGTATCCTTTGATGACTCCCTCCCCATTTCTCCCTTCCCCCAATCTCTGACAACCACCATTGTACTCTCTATCTCCATGTGTTTGACTATTTTAGATTTCAAATGTTAGAAAAAGTATGCAGTATTTGACTTTCTGTGTCTGACTTATTTTACTCTGGATAACGTCCTCCACATTTGTCCATGTTGTCTGAAGGGGCAGGATTTCCTTCTTTGTTATGGTTGTATGCATATCACATTGTCTTCATCCGTTTATCCAGTAATAGACATTTAGGGTGTTTCCATATCTTGGCTATTATGAATAAATGCTGCAGTGAACATGGAATGCATATATCTCATGGACATATTGATTTCAAATCTTTTGGATATATTCAGAAGTGGGATTGCTGGAACAAATGGTAACTCTATTTTTAATTTTTTGAGGAATTTCTATGTTGTTTTCTGTAGTGGCTGTACCAATTTACATTCCCACCACCAGTGTATCCTCTGTATCCTCCCTAACATTTGCCCTTTTTTGTAAATAACAGTTTTCTGAACATGTATATAGTGCTATCTCGTTATGGTTGTGATTTACCTTTCTCTGATGACTGGTGATGTTGAGCACCTTTTCATCTACCGGTTGGCCACTTGTATATCTTTGGAGAAATGTACCTACAGGTCCTTTGCCCATTTTTAAATAAGGTTATTTGAATTTTTGCTATTGAGTTGTAGGAGGTTTTTTGTTTTTGTTTTTTTTTTTTTTTTGTATTTTAGATATTAACCCTTTATCAGATATATGGTTTGCAAACATTTTCTCTCATTATACAGACTGCCTTTTCATTTTGTTAGTTGATTCCTTTGCTATGTACAGTCTTTTTAAATTTGATATAATCAGACTTGTCTATTTTGGCTTTTGCTACCTGTGCTTTTGAGTTCACATTCAAAAAATCATTGCCCAACCCAAGGTCTAGAAGCTTCTTCCATGTACTTTCTTCAAAGAGTGTTATTATTTCAGGATTTATATTAAGTCTTTAATCCATTTTGAGTTGATTTTTTTATATGGTGTGAGATGATTTCCGGTTCATGCTTGGCTCATGGATACAGTTTTCCCAACACCATTTATTGAGGGGACTATCTTCTTTCCATTAAGTTGAAGATCAGTTGATTATATATGCGTAGATTTATTTCCATATCTCCATAGATTTGTTTGAACTATTTTGTTTCACTGGTGTATGGACTAATAGAACAGTGGTGTATGTGTGTGTTTGTGTTTAATTATTTTCTTTTTAGAGACAAGGTCTTACTTTGTCACCCAGGCCTGAGTACAGTGGCACAATCATAGCTTCCTGTAATCGTGAACTCCTGGGCTCAAACAGTCCTCTCACCTCCGCCCGTTGAGTAGTTGGGGCTACAGGTATGTGCCACCATGCCAAGTTAACTTTTTAATTGTTTTGTAGAGATAGGGTATTGCCATGTGGCCTACATTGGTCTTCGACTTTTAGCCTCTCCCAGTCCTCCCATCTTGGCCTTGTGAGCCATCCTGCCAGGTCCTATATGAGTATTTTGATGCTAGTACTATACCATTGTGATTGCTGTTGCTTTGTAATATGTTTTGGAATCAGGGAGTGTAGTGCCTCCAGCCTTGTTCTTTTTTTTTTTTTTTTTTTCCAAAATTGTTTTAGCTTTCCAGTTTCCTTTGTGGTTCCAAATGAATTTTAAAATTGTTTTTTCTATTTCTGTTTTAAAAGTTACATTTGGATTTTATAGGAATTACATTGAATCCATAGTTTTCTTTGGGAAGAATGGACATTTTGTTGATTCTTCTAATCATCAGTACAGTGTATCTTTCTACCTACATGTCCTTTTTAAAAATTTATTTCATGAATGTTTAGTCCTATTGTACATATATAAGTATTTCACTTGCTTGGTTAAATTCATTCCCATTTTCTTGTTTTTTATCCCATTGTAAATGGAATTACTTTCTTGATTTCCCCTTTGGATAGGTTGCTGTCACTATAAATGATTAGTGACATTAAAATTGGTTCATCTTCATGTTCATACATTGCATCCACACATTCATTTACATGCTTAATAAATATTTACTGAGTGCTTTCTATGTTAACTGAATAACCATCAATTTCTACTACTTTCATAGTAATCTCTCAGGGAAAGATAAAACTTTTCAACAAGTCTACCCATTTTCTTTCATTCAGTTATTCAAACAATTTAACAAATATTTGTCATGTACCACAGAAACCTATATAATAGAACTTGCACATACTTTATGGACATAGCTGGGTGGCCATGGAAACATCTGGTAGCATAGCAAAGGCTAGGCCAGGAGGCAATGTTTCTGTGGGCAGCATATCACTGTGGCTCTCTTCCTTAGAAAAGTGAGATGATGATTTCAACCACAAATTAACTTATTAATTTAAGATTTATTATTTTAACTCTCTGCAAGCACCCATTCTATAGGCTTTTCAAAATACAAAGTTTCATAATCTGCTATTCCTACCATTAAGAGTTTAGAGCCCAGTAGATCTATATGTCTAACTTTTTCAGCTTTCAGAATTTATGAAATATTTTCATTGATTATTTAATTTGAGTCTCAAAAAAATGTGAAGTGGGCATGACAGGTATTGTTTTTCTCATTTTATGAGCAAGAAAACAATGTTTGGAGGGAATAAGTGTCTTCTTTGGTGTGACTAAGAGTAGAAACCAGTGTTCCTTTTTCTGCTTACCCCAAAGACTGACTTTGGTCAACCCTGAATTACAGTGTAAAAGTAATTGCACCTAGAGTGGACTGGTTAATTGAAAGAGCCTTATAAAGAAAACTGCAATAGTGATCATATGTACCTTAAACCACTTGCTTCAATTTCATAAGAGTACATTTATTTGCCCATTTTTTCTTATAGATCCAGGCCTTTTCTTTGTGTTCAGGCTGCCTGGTTAAAGCTCCATATTATCTTTGTCACCCACTGACACCTGCACAACTTATGGAGCTTGTTTCCTTCAAAATGAGGCCAATGTTATAGAGACAGTGAAATAATCAGAATCCAGAATTCTTCTAGATGTTTAAAATTTTTCCCAATACTTTACAGTTATCTTGCCCACATCTAATTTAACAGAAACATTTGTACTGACCTTCTTTTTTTAGGCTTTCCAAAACACTAAGTGTAGGTTTCAGAGAAACTATAACTCTCTTGGGAGCTCATTTCATTGCTTCACATACTACTTAGTTAAAGGAACAAGGATAGACTCAGTTGGGAGCAAGTACAAGGACACTGGGGAAACCTACAGCACAATGGCCCAGGCAGAAACGCGGGGAACCTAAAGTTGTGAGCCACGGTTACGAGTTCAGATGAAGAGAATTCAGTAATCATAACTGAGCTCAATTATGAGAATTCCTATCATAGCAGGCAAAGCATAGGGTGCCCACAAAATGTGATGAACACGTCTTACATTACATCCATGGCATTTTCCACTTTAGAGAAGGTAGTGAAGTCCGATTTAACAGGGCAATCTCCTTATATCTTTGACTTAGAGATGGTGCTGCAAAGAAAATTTTCTCTGACTAGGTTTCAAGAGTATTTTCCCAGTTGTAAATGTAAAATTGATCTTGATTATGCTTTTGTGCTTAATCACAAGTATTTTTGATTCTTAAAATACGGATTCTCTATTAGAATAGACGTGAACAGGACAATAAATACTAACTTTATTGTAATTGTCTCAGGGAGGAAAGGAACTAGTATTTCCCTTCTCCCCAGCCTGGAGCTAATAAGGGCTGGTCAGATAGTTTGTAGTCAGTATGTATTTGCTGAAACTGTGACTAAAGGCCGTCTTTGAAACATAAAAACTATGATTTTCCAGAGCCTTTAAAGTGAGATCATTCTTGTTTGTTTTGATCTCTGTCAAATGTAGCGGAGAGAATGACTTTATTAAGTGAGACATGTATCGGGGAAGGTAGATGCTTATGTAGGTCATTAAAGAAAACGTCTTGGATATTCATTTAAATTTTTTAAGAAAATAATCAACTTTACTCATTATATAATTATCTAAATCCTCTGACCTTGAAATAACTTTTTTTTTTTTTTATAAAGACAGAGTCTCACTTTATGGCCCTTTGGTAGAGTGCTATGGTGTCACAGCTCACAGCAACCTCCAGCTCTTGGGCTTAGGTGATTCTCTTGCCTCAGCCTCCGGAGTAGCTGGGACTACAGGACTACCGCCACAATGCCCAGCTATTTTTTTGTTGCAGTTTGGCCGGGGCTGGGTTTGATCGTGCCACCCTTGGCATATGGGGCCAGCGCCCTACTCACTGAGCCACAGGCACCGCCATAACTTTTTAAAAATAAGAAACACCAGTGCAATCAGCAACTCTAGTCTGCACTTACTTCCTAAGCCTTTGGGGTCCCCGCCTTCCATGGGAGGTTGGGGTGGGTTCACCTTATCATCATGCTTTCTGTGCTCCTTTGGTGCAGAGGTCCAGTAGGGGGGTGTGGTTTTTCCAATTAAACTTTCTCTGGACTTAAGTCGCTCATTCATTTTCACAGCCAAGACCTATGTAATACTAATTCTTGTTTGGAACAATTTTAGTCAAATTCACTTAAGTCACAATTTTTTGAATTCTCCAACAGAGTGCAAAATCAAATGTATTCTTATGGGACATCTAAGAAATAGGTTCTCTTCCTTCATGCTAAATGGAATTCAAGCGACTAGTCCAAATAGAAATACAAAAGTATGCAATACTATAACTCACAAAGAAGGAAGAATGACAGATTCACTTCATGTTACGATTTAACTCCTCCCTTTTCCTTGCCCTTCTTTTTTTTTTTTTAGCCTCCTTTATTTTCTCCCCTTCCCTTCCTTCCCTTCTTGACACGATTTAACTCCTCCCTTTTCCTTGCCCTTCTTTTTTTTTTTTAGCCTCCTTTATTTTCTCCCCTTCCCTTCCTTCCCTTCTATCTCATTTTTTCCTTGCTTTCTCATTCCTTCTTCCTTGAGCTTTTTTTTTTCTTTTTTTTCTGGCAAAGACTTACCATATATACCCAAGTATAAGCCGACCCCCTTAATTTTACCCTAAAAACTGGGAAAACTTAGTGACTCGAGTATAAGCCGAGGTGGAAAATGCAGCAGCCACTGGTAAATTTCAAAAATAAAAATATATACCCAAAACAATTACA
>CAUYPK010041901.1:0-13291 GCA_963574355.1 Loris lydekkerianus
CCAATTTTGCGCCGATGACCCGGGGCTCCGCAGTCTTTGTGCCTCTTACCCTCCCCCACGGGCTGCCGTTCTTCCTGGGGTCTCCAGCACATTTGAGCAGATGACCACGGGGACAGCCTGAGTTCTTCCTCTGCAGAGCCCCAAGTGGCTGGACGGCGTCCTGTGGTCTCCAGCACAGTTTGAGCAGATGGCCATGGGGACAGCCTGAGTTCTTCCTCTGCAGAGCCCCACACGGCTGGTCGGAGTCCTGGGGTCTGCAGCACATTTGAGCAGATGGCCACGGGGACAGCCTGAGTTCTTCCTCTGCAGAGCCCCATGCGGCTGGACGGCGTCCTGGGGTCTGCAGCACATTTGAGCAGATGGCCACAGGGACAGCCTGAGTTCTTCCTCTGCAGAGCCCCATGTGGCTGGACGGCGTCCTGGGGTCTGCAGCACATTTGAGCAGATGACCACGGGGACAGCCTGAGTTCTTCCTCTGCAGAGCCCCACACGGCTGGACGGCGTCCTGGGCCAGCACATTTGAGCAGATGGCCACGGGGACAGCCTGAGTTCTTCCTCTGCAGAGCCCCACGTGGGCTGGACGGCGTCCTGGGGTCTCCAGCACAGTTTGAGCAGATGGCCACGGGGACAGCCTGAGTTCTTCCTCTGCAGAGCCCCATGCGGCTGGACGGCATCCTGGGGTCTGCAGCACATTTGAGCAGATGGCCACGGGGACAACCTGAGTTCTTCCTCTGCAGAGCCCCACGCAGGCTGGATGGCACCCTGGGGTCTCCAGCACATTTGAGCAGATGGCCATGGGGACAGTCTGAGTTCTTCCTCTGCAGAGCCCCATGCGGCTGGACAGCGTCCTGGAGTCTGCAGCACAGTTTGGCAGCTTCTTCTGCCCTTTCTCACTTCTCCCTCCCTCCCCTAATAAACATCTTGCCCACTAAATTCAGGGTTCTTGTTGCTTCTCGAGGAACCAACCTTTGACACACTAGTTTAGAAATGAGGGAAGAAATGGAAACCAGGCGGTTAATCTCTCTGAGATCCTCATGGGAGACACAGAAGGATGAGAAATTCCTACATCTGAAGAACACACACTATCAGTAAGCCACTGTTTTAAAAAAATCAAAAACGCAATTTCCAGGCCCTTTCCTCTTTCTAGACTCCTGTCATGTCTTAACTCACATGCAGTAATTTAATTCTGAGTATATGGATTAAATCATTCACCTGGTTTTCTTTTATTAGCATGCTCTCCTTTCCAAGGGAATCATGATTGTTTTTAGTAGTCTTTGCTCAGGATTTTGGGTCTAATTTATTTCCAGGAAACTTCATCCTTTGTAGGTATGTAGCTTTATGAATTTTGACAAATACATACATCCCTGTAGTCACCACTACACGCAAGTGGTCCATTCACTACTTCAACCACCAGCCCTTGGCAACTACTGATTTAGGTTTTGATTTTTGTGTTGTACTTTTTTCTTTCTTCTCTCAACTTTGTTTCTTTCTCTTGACACATTGTAGCTTTTCATACTCACTGTTGGTATTTCAGGCCACTCAGACCTAGTGATGTTAGGGTAGCCCTAACATTAGGAAGGGGCTCATTGGGTGTTCCGGAATGTCTCATGTTCCCCGAGAGGAGATTCCGGTGCTGGGGGTCGTGCTAATCCAGTTTCCACCTTGCCAGCTCTGGGGCTTTACCTTCCACCTTTTCCAATCAGTCAAGCTACCTCCTTCTTTTTCAGAGTTCAGTGCTTTAAGGCTCCCGAGGATTCTCTCCCTGAACAGAGTCATCACAGAGAGGCTCCAGGACTCAGGAAAGCAAATTAATTTATCTCAACTCTAGTAACTCTTATCATTTACTATCTCTCTGCGGTAGATTTAAATGGCTTACTGCTTCAGTACATTGTAAACCCACTTAATGAGAAACACCTTTATTACTAGAACTTACATTAAAATATTATGAAGGCTAAACAATGTTTGTTTTTAGGTAATGGAAACTGATCCTAATCCAAGTCCGCACCACACTTCACTCCGGTGATGACAACACTCTTCTAAATAATTTCCCTTCCTCTAATCTTATTCCACCTTCAGCCTTTTATCCTTCTTAGGGCACCAGTAGTATCTTCCTTCCTATTAAACTCCTCAAATGAAGGTGAAGGATCAGAAAGTGAAAGGCAAAGAAAACCCACTTTAGAAGCTGGTGGGAATTTCAGGTGATATGCCGACGTATTTAAGGTAACGCTTCTGTCCCCATCCAAAGCAATACAGGGGTTATTCTTCTGGGAAGCCCTTTCTAAAAGGAAAGGGGTCTTGGTGTGTGACACACCTTTTGGGGGCAGGACACAATTATAAGAGGGACTTTACCTAACAAATGCAATCAGTGTAACCTGGTCCTTTGTACCCTCAATGAATCCCCAACAATAAGAATACAAAAAAATAGAAAAAAAGGAAATAGAGACATAAAATATTTGCTTTTACATGATAGCAACACATTGTAGTTTATATAACATTTTTCAATCCTGCCCGAAGTAAATGTTGTGTTTGAAGAGGGCAGTTTGGAGATTAGGGCGTCATATGTTCTTACATCTTCTTCTAGTCTGAGAAGCTCAAGTACACAATACGATTTGCCTAATTTAGTCATGACATCCTTCATTTAAAATTTCCTCATGAGACTCTAAGGAGGGCAATCTATAAAATCTATCATTTAGGTTTAGATGAAAGTATCTGCTACGTATTTCTTAGGAAAAAAATCTTTGTATTGCTATTTAGAGCAATAAACAGCTCACAAACTCATTAGTTCTCAGTCTCAATTGATTAAATTAAAATGATTATTCTTAATATTTCTTATTTTAATTTCCTAAATTATAAATATAATTGGCCTTAATCAGGGTTTCTGGTTTATTGTGCATTTTACAAACAGAAATGCTGCAATGTTCTGGGTAAATTTTCAAATTAAGCTGCTCCTATGTCTTTCCATCTGATACTTTTTCAGGATTATCCCATTATTTGTATATTCACAACAACAAAATACAACATAATAATTCACAGCTGTTTCTTTCGAATTAAAACTTGAAAGGGATGCTTAAATCATCAATAAGCACGAAAGTAGAAACACTTGATTGCAATCGTATTGTGAGACGTTGCTCCCATCTTTATGGTTTTACCAGGCAGATGTGCATGTAATCTCAAAAATGAATCAATTGTTTAACAGGTATGTATTGAGAGTTTTTTGTTATATGCATCAAAATTTGAATCAATATTTTTGCATGAGTATGAACTAGGAGCTATGTTAAAATTTTGATGTTCATAATCTTTTATAATCTCCATGACAAACACAAAGATTTTTACTCTGTCGTGTAGGTAAGAAGACAGAGGCGCGTAGATCTTCGAGCTCTGTGTCACGTCCACAGCAAGCCTGTAACGTTCAGTGTAGTCAGGTGTGTGTGATTCCAGGGTTCTTGTACCAAACATGCTCCAGGCCTGTGCTTGGTTTAGCGGGAGACACAAAAGTAAACGGGAAGTGGCCTTGTCTCAGTGAACTCACCAACTCCTAGACGATCTAGTTAGAATATTTATATTAATGGTTGTAACTCAAAATGGAAAGAAATGGCCAGCATGAGTCCAGCCCAAGCAGTATAGTGATTCAGACCAGGCTGGATGGAGTAATTTCTTACAATTGAAGGTTTCACAGTTGGCCTCTCAAGGGAGAAAAATGTAGCAGAGTGAAGTGATTAAAAACACTGACTTTTGGGGGTCAAATCCTACGTCTGCTAACTAATGGCTACACAGTCTTTGGCCTCTCTTAGGACCTCAGTTTCTTCAGTTGCAAAATGTGGATAATCATGATTATTATTATCATTATTAAATGGGGTCATTGTAGAAATTAAAAGAGCCAACATTTGTAAAGCAGGTAAAATCCCTCCTGGCTGTACTATGTACTATTTATCTAATTTTTAATTTTTTCTCTGACTTTAACTGACAGGAGCAAAAATTGCCTTTTGCTTGGAGAAAAATAAGATGAAAAGAGGGAGGGATTAGTATTTTTTTGTGGATATAGTAGATTCCCCAAGTCATTCCAGCAGAGTTTTTATAATGTAAATTTTAAAGTAAAGATTCTATGACTCAGAGGTATAATAATTGCACACAAATTTATAGCACGTATGTGACAAACCCTGGTTATGATTTATAACACTTAGGATTCACAGAATTAACCCTGAAGTTTCCCACCCCTGGCATTGTTTTTGAATTCCCCTATTTCTTCTGTCATATCTGACTAACTAGTCCTTATATTCTGCCATTATCTCTCCAGATTCCATCTTCTCCTCCTGTGTCCAGCTACTTTGTCCTCATTCCAAGTTGCCCCTTTCTACCCCCTTTAAATTATTACCCAAACCTTCTAAAATCTCTCTCTCTGCACCCCCCTCATTTCCATTTGAAAGAACAAATCAGAGTCTGTCACTTCACAGGACATACACCTGAAAGTCTCACAATGCCAGAATATCATCCACATGAAAATGAAGAAGCAAACAAAAACGACCTGTTAATAATTCCTCGCTGGGGTGACTTCGGGCTTTCTGAGCAAGCCGTTACGTTTGGCACATTCTCGGCAGTCTGGATGCGTGTGCTGTGTCTTCTCTCTGCTGTCTGGTAAACCTTTTCTTTTGACACTTTTTGTAACACGATACAGTGAGATTTTCTAGTAGTCTCTGGATTCTGCCAACAAAACCGAATATACCCATGAAAAATGGCCTGCAAAATAGCAAAAACAGCACAGCAACTGCAGCTCCGACAGCGCCCTAGATGAAAGAAGATCAGAAAGGTAAGTAGGAAGGTTCTCAAAAGTAAAGGACCCTGTTTTCCCCTCTCTGACTTATCAACCAGACATTATGTAAGTTTTTTAGAGTACCCTTACGAGGGTTTGACATGAGTCCTCAAGCATTGGGGAAAATACGTTATTTTAGAAATTTCATGCCTACTTCTAGCCTTCAGAAATTTGATGGAGGGAGCTAAGAAACATATAACAGCAGAGAGGAGAAAGTATTAATTTTGGAAGCTGCACACCCATCATTTGGTCAAGCAAGATACCAAGTATCTTTCCTTTTTAATGCTTATCATATTTAATTAAAATGTATATGTTGATTTCATTAGACTTGGCCTTCTACATGGAAGGCAGTTTCACGGAGGCAAGGATGCTGTCAATTTCTCATCATTGCTAACACACTAATAATATAAGTACTATGTATAAGATGTAAAAGTTACATCTCTCATGAGTGAATAAATGATATGTGAAGAATTAGATGTGACATCCATTTGCATGGCAACTTTGCATAGCTTCTCTATTTTTCAATGTTTTTGAAAATAGCCTGTGTCTCACTGGATGAATCTATATTTCACCCTCTTCCTCATTCTCTGCCCTACTTTGTATTAAAAGGTGCAGGTGAAAAGATTTAAGAATGCCTCGTCACTAGCTGTCGATAAACAGGGAGGACAGATACCAGCTGCTTAGTGGAATTCAGCCACATTTTGAATATAAATGATAAAGTTAAAAGCAAGAAATTTAAAAATAACTACAGCACATATGTAACTAGGTGCTGTAGTTATTTTTAAATCCAGATATTAAACATATGTGCTGTAGTTATTTTTAAACTTCTTGCTTTTCAATAAAATGTATAGATGCTATAGTTGTCTGTGATTATAGAATGACACTGTTTTAAACTTAGTTTTTGAGGCCCCAGCAGACCAAACAAAATGGGGTCCCTCCTGCTGAGCGCGGTTGAGGTGTGGATGTCTGAGTCCTGCAAACTGATGCTGAAATGTGTGTCTGATGGGGAGGGTTTGGTTCTTGGAGGAGGATCACTCATGAATGGCTTGTTAATGAGAGGTTCTCTCTCTGTTAATTCCTGGGAGATAGCTGGCTGTAGGAGCCCATCACCTCCTCCTCTCTCCCGCCTCCTCCTCTCTCCCGCCTCCTCTGCTTTGCCTGTGATCTCTGCACACTGTTGTTCCTTTGCCTTCTGCCCTGAGTAGGAACAACCTGAGGCTTTTACCAGATTCTCCATCTTCCAGCCTGCAGACCTGTGAGTCAAATAAACATATCTTCTTTATAAATTATCCAGCCTTGGGTGTTCCTTTATAGCAACACAAATAGACTAGGATAGTGTTATACAGTCAAACCGAAACTTCGAAGAAGCAGGGTGATCTACAAATAGACCAATTTTTTTTTTTCCTAAAAATAGCAGATTTGCAGCAACAAATTAGAAAAGGCCCAATCAACCTGAGTCCTTGTGATAAGACAGTCCCCTCTGTAAGAAATGTAACTTGAAGTAACCTGATGTTAACCCCTCTACTTGCTTGTATATTCTGTTTCCTGGCTCCTGGTCAAGATATCTTACAAAAACCAACTGTTCTACATGCCCAATGGAACTTCTTCTATTTATAGCTGGAACACTGCCTGATTTATGAACAGCTAAGGAAAGCCAACTAGATTTTTAAACAACATTTGTTAAAATTTTGTGTTTTTGTGAAACAGTTTTAGCTGGGCTCAAACTCAGTGGCTCAGTGACTCACACCTGTAATTCCAGTGACTTAGGAGGCTGAGGTCGGTAGATCACTTGAGGCCAGGAATTTGAGACCAGCTGCTAGACCCCATCTCTAAAAGAATGCAAATAGTTGGATACAACGGCCCCCACCTGTAGTCACAGCTTCTTGGGAGCTGAGACAGGAGGACCCTGTGAGCCCAGGAGTTCAAGGCTGCACATTATGCCCCTCAAGCCTGGGTACAAAATGAGACCCTGTCTCTAAAAAAATAAATGATTGAATGAATGGATGAATGAATAAATGGATGAAGAAATGAATAAATAGGGCTTCTTTTAAGAAACCCAGGTATCGTGACTTGGTTTTAGCACCTAATTTCTCTTGCTTGTACTCACCTGAAATGCTTCCCATCTTGTTTATCTTTCTGCCTGAGCAGATCGCTGTCTTTGGCAATACTTCTCATTTCTATTATGTAATTTTAAGAAGACACGGGGCCCTTTTTCAAATAACTCGATGTTTTCTCATCTCCATCATAAAATACATTCTTATATATTCACTTTAATTCTCCATTTTAACTTTTCTTCTATTCTGCTTATCTCCTTGTTCCATTACTGATAAGCAGCATTAAATCTTTTTGGTTGTTCTTCTGGCTTTGATATCCCCATAGAGTCTGTTGTTTTTGTTTGTTTTTTCCTCAACTGATGAGCTAATCCATCTTCACTGATTCCTTACATAGCAGAAATTAGTTATCAATTAGTATAATTCATTAGTTATTAGTTATCTTATAGAATAATCACCATAAATTATGTTACTGGTGGGTTGTGTTCCTTTCAAACAAAGATGCCAACATTTTCTTATCACTTACCATCTCTTGAAACTTCCTTCTTGGATTTAAATGAGTAAAATAAATGCATAGGATTATCAGGAAAAATTATATTAATATATATTTACTAAAATATTTTAAATGATCACGGGGTAATATGTGTGTGTCTACTCATATTTTATATAGAATCGCCTAGCAGTGGATCTAATAATAACCATATTCCAAAGTATTAGTGGGCTTAAAAACATTTCAGTGTATCTGTAGTAACTCACATATATATAAACAAATTTTTTATGTTACTATGGTTTATTGGCTAGAAAACCATGCTAACTTTATGCAGAGGTTAGTGAAAATTGAGATAAATTTTCTTCCTTTATTTTTAATTAATGATGAAGAGTAATGTTTGAGACATTTATATTGATTGAAACAAAATTTATCTATGGTGATACAAATAAATTAAATACATTCTTTTAAATGTGAAGTTTACTAACTGGTAAATTCTTCCCATGGATCCTCGGTTATAAATTCCTGCTTTTGAGCATGATCAATCTATAGCAAGCAGCCATGCAAAGAATGTATTCATTTCATAAATATTCATTGCAGTTGACATTGTTCTAAGGGTTGAAGTCTATGATTAGTTCCTGAGGAATTTGTATTCTGATGGAGATAGATATGTAAACAAAATATAAATCTAGACATTAAAACTAGGTTGTGGTATGCTGTAAGTATTAAAAATTCCCTAAGTGACAAGTGGAAGGATTATGGAGTAATAGAAAATGTTAAGTAGGCAACTATATTATATATTGGAGCTTGTTTTTTAAAAGCTTGGGCCTTTGGCAGCATTACTTGAAGACTCATAATGATTACAATAATGGTAATAAGAAGGGTGCTGCTATGTGATTACAAAGAGAGGAGATTGAACATGTCGCTAAAGGGAACTAGGAGCTAAGGGAACTTTCAAGATTTCTCCTTGCATTACTGCATGCATGGGGGGATCACATGGGTATATTTATTTTATTTATTTTCAAAATGTAGTATATAGTATTGCTCTTCTTTTGAGAAAATCTAACATATAAAAAACAATCTTATAAAAATATTTGTGACACATACAATCTTAGTTTCTGCGCAGAGAAATTACTGCTTATTTGATTTCACGAAATATTAAATATGTTAAGATAAAAGTACACATTTAAATATTTTCATGTCATTAACTTCTTGACACAGTGAGGACAAAACCCTTATCGGTGAGTTACTAAAAGTTACTGTTAACAGAAGATTAACTATACAATGGAATCTTAATTTATAGAAAATGCCAAAGAAAAAATAGTCAATTTACAAATATTTGAATGAAATAATTCACAGTATGTAGTTTACTATTATCCCATATGAGATGATAAATTGAAAAGATGTTGAGGTAAAGGATATCATATAATCAATTAAATTACTGTTAGGAGTCGCACACCACCTTCAATACAGATCAACGTGTTTCCAGTGCTACTGTGTTATAATTACTCTACACACATACCCTTTTTTAAAAAAAGTTAAAAGTTTTTAGAGCAGTTTTATATTCAAAGAAAAATAAGAGGGCGGCATCTGTGGCTCAGTGGATAGGGCACTGGCCCCATATACCGAGGGTGGCGGGTTCGAACTCAGTCCCGGACAAACTGCAACAAAAAAATAGCCAGGTGTTGTGGTGGGTGCTTGTAGTCCCAGCTATTCGGGAGGCTGAAGCAAGAGAATCGCTTAAGCCCAGGAGTTGGAGGTTGCTGTGAGCTGTGACACCACAGCACTCTACTGAGGGCAACAAAGTGAGACTCTGTCTCTAAAAATAATAATAATAATAATAATAATAATAGAGAGGTACAGAGATTTCTGATATCCCCCTGCTCTCCCAAACAGGCTCTGCCATTATTAACAGCCTCATCAGAGGGGTACACTTGTCACAGTTGCCAGCCTGCACTGACACGTCGTCATCACTCAGGGTCCCTTGGTGTCCCACACTTTATGGGTTTGGACAAAGGTATTAGTGACATGTATCCAGCATTATGGCCACGTACTCATCCCACCCCCCAACCCCCACTCTCCACTCAGTTTTACCTCTTCCAGAATGTCATACTGTTTGGGATCAGATAGTATGTAGCTTTTTCAAATTGGTTTCTTTTCACTTACTATTACACATTGACCCTTCTTTTAAAATAAGTAATATTAACATCATATTAATAATAAGACTTCAGTAAAGTTTAAGGATTTGATTTAGACAGTCCTTGGTATTTTCACCTCTCTTTACCTTTTCGAGCCTGTCTATACATATTTGTGAAACACCTACTGTTAACTGTCTAGATTCTGGGCGTCTAGTATAGAATAAGATTTGTAGGATCCCCTACCCGCCTTATGTTTAGAGGAAGAATATAAAAGTTCACTAGTGAACACAACAATAAACAACTTTTAAAATGGACAAAAGACAGCAGGATAGAAATTGAGGCAGTGAGTATCTGACGTGGGAGAGGAGGGAGTCTAAATCAGATAAGGGGAAGACTTTTTTTTTCTTGAGAAACAGGTGACATCTGATGTAGACTTCAATGACAAAGCAGACAGAGTTATTCTAAGAGTGACAGGAAAATTCTGGTAGTGAGAACAGCCTATGGAAATGTTGTGGGTCAGAAATGTACTTAAAGGTTAAAAAAAAAAAACAAAGAACCCTATATCTGGTGTGACCAAAGTATATAGTGTGGCTGGCAAGGCAGGTGGGGATTGGAAAGTGATTTGAGGGAACATTGGGAAGGAAAGCAGAGGCCGCTTCTGTAGGTCATAGAAACAAAAAGATGCCATACTTCATCATTTCAAGTTCAGTGCAAGCCCTAAGTTTGCCAAGTGGTGACTGCAGGTGGGGAACTGTTCAACACCACGCCCAGATCTGTCTCCTCATTCAAATAAATATACAATTTGAGTGAAAGTATGTGCTTACTATGCCAGTGTATCTAAAGCCTCTTCCTTAATGTCCTACCCAGTCAGATTAATGCTCCAAGGGATGCCTGCATAGAAGTTAAATAGTTACCACTGATAGCAAGACGTAGAGAAATCTGTACAGGATAAACCCAGCTCTTACTGGCCTTACTCTACCACTCTGGGGACTATTGTGGATGATGATTACAATGATCCCTACTGCAGTGAGACCAATAATACAGATACAAGGAAAGGGAACAGACTTGTGACATGTCTTCTAAGTAGACATGCTTACAACAATGGATAACTCTAACAACAGATATCAGCCATGAGGCAAAGAGGAGAATCAAGGTTGATTTCCAGGTTGGAACAAAGAGTGGGTGGTGACGTCCTGTGTTGGGAGGAAACAGCTGGAGGACAGAGGCAGAAGAGGGCTGGGAATTGGGATTTGGAGGCATGTTGAGTATTAGATGTATATTAAAGATCCAAAGCAGTCTGTGGCTAATCCAGTATGTGACGCTCCAGGAGACACTCATAGGCGTCATGACCACAATTACAGTATCTAAATCATGGAACTGGATGAGATTATCAAGAGAATGTATGAATTCAGAGAATAAAATTGGACCCACTCCTGAATCTGCCTTTGGAAATAAGGTTGTATTTACTTTCCATATTCTCGGTTTATAAATGGGAGAAGACACATTCACCCCATTCTTTGCCTCTACCTTCTTGTCACTAAGTGGGGTACAGAGCCAACCTGGGGAAGGTTTGGTGCTCAGCTAAGAAAGGGTTGCCTGACCGTATGTTTATCTTCAGTAAATCACACATCTGTGGTTGCATTGTCTGGCTCTTTAAAAAATTCCAATCCCACTGTGAAATATTTCCAAGCTTATTTTACCAGATCCAGCTTTATCTGATAGAATTTGACTTGGTGCTGAAAGTTGAGGGTAGAAAATCTTAATACCTGGATTAAATTTCTTTTCCTTGATCATTGAGGCTCTCAAGAAAGCTGAGTCGAAAGCGATGTATTACATACTAACACTGATTTTAGATCATCCCAGCATTTTTCTTTTTACTGTGAAACCTGAACAATTAATCTTAAGGATGATTAGAATGATTCTGACTTTGCAGGTAAATGTGTCTCAAACTTTTCAATAAACTTCACGCATCATATCTACTTGTTAAGTCAATCATAATAGCAAAGTATCGTGTTGTGCATTATTTTGAAATATTTTCAGGAAGTTATTTCACTTTCTAATTCAACTCACAATAAACTCTATCTACATAGGTTAAACTGCTTTACTTTTTTTGGAAACTTGCCTGTTATGTGTTCATATACTCTATGTATTTTAATGATTTACTAGATTAAATTAGATCTAATGAATTACAAAATTGCAGGTAAAACATTATTTTTATTTAAAGAGAAAAGACTTTGATTCATGAATTTTTAAGTTAGCAAGGATCTCCCATCTGATATTCCAGAAATGTCCTTTGAACATCCTGAGAAGTTATCATTCCCCTATTGAATGTTATTACTTCTTTCTTTATAGAGCGTTGATTGTCAAATAGCCTTCACATTGAAGTATATATCCCGTGAAAATCTTGCCTTTTGGTAGTAGCTCAAGTTTCTAATGTCTTTTTCCCAAGAAAACCTTTGGGCTATTCACATATGGTATTCATATATTCTTTATCAAATCTCTTCTTTAAACTGGAAAATATCTAATCACTCTGACATTTCTTCTGATATAGTTATAAAGTTTCCTCTGGAAATTCTAAGTTATAAAGGTTTCTATGAAATGTGGGGCATGGAGCTGAAGGCTGTATAGCAGGTGTCACAGACCAAGGCAGAGTGTGTGATTAGTGGCACCAGTTCCTTGTCCTGGACTCTGTCCTCTGGTATATGTAGGTGACATGGGGCAAACACACAGTGTTGTTGAATTATATTAAGTTGGAATCAACTGCACATAGTGGTTTTCCTTTCCTTACTACTATTAAGACTTGTTTAACTCTATGTGACACTTCAGTTGATTTTTCAATCCTAAAGCTGTGTGCATTAGTCAGTGTTCTTAGAGGTAAGACACAGAACCAACTCACTTGCATTTTATTAAGCAGGGAAAGGAATATATTAAAGAGGTATCGAGTAGCCCACAGAGTCTCCTGCAGGGCCAGTGAATGAAGCTGCGAGGCTGTACTGGCAGAAGGCAGTTCCTCATCTTTGCGTCCCTGGATTGACGTGAAGTCTCATTGGCAGCTGGAGATGACGGTTTGAAAAGTGATTGTCCTCACCGTTTGTACGAGAAGATAGCTTGCAGAAGATAGCTCATGCCTCGCCTCTCTACAAAACTTGTAAAGTAAAGCATTTCCATAAGAATAGAAACAAGGTTGAGAATATTGGCAGGTATAAAGATGAATAATACCTCCTACTCCATCTTTAGAAAGTTTGAGATGGGCCAAGTAACATCTTCCCTGCAACTGGGCACAGCAAGTCTGGGGAGACAGGACTCCAGGCATCTCTGGCCAGTGGGATCTGCCTATAATCATCCCTTTGAGGATACAGGGAGCCAGCAAGGGACTTATGGACCCAAAGAGGAGGACAAAAACAGTGGAGAACTGGCAAGTGATTGCATGTGTTCCATCAACCTAATCACCCCAGCAACCTGGAGTACAAGCAGCAGTGAGACTGCAAACCAGAAGGAGCTTACCTGTGAACTGTTTTGGGGTTCTTGGAATTGGCACTCAGTTGAACTGCCTTGGGGAGAGCTTGAGCAGGAGTGTGGAGAACTTTGGGCATTGTCTGGTGCCCCAGACTGAGCCACTGAGCCAAAGAACTGCCCTGGCAAGCTCTGCCCTCAGGGTCCCAGAGCAAGGATCGAGCAGGACAAAGTAACCTAGTGACTGAGCAGCCTAAAGGTGGGGGCTGAGCTGCCTTACAGCCTTAATCCTTAGGGGAAGAGTGAGACGGTTTTGGCACACTGGAGCCTTGGGCTGTTGCCCTTAGTAGAGTGC
>CAUYPK010041903.1:0-11031 GCA_963574355.1 Loris lydekkerianus
CCACAAGACTATGAGGAAAGGACCAAGGAAGGGGAAGGGGGGGGGGAGGTTTGGGTGGAGGGAGGGCGATGGGTTGGGCCACATCTAGGGTGCATATTTTTATCTATAATAATAATAAAATAATAATAATAATAATAATAATAATAAAAAAAAAAAGAGATATAAAGAATGAAGAAAAATAGCAGAAAAAGGAACGAAATCAAAGTAAGAAAGGGCACAAGAAAAGAGTGTGCCTAAAGTTACAGGTTGATTACCTCTGTGCCCTGAGCTTCAAGGCTGGGGAAGTTAAACCATGGCCTCACAAGAGATGCTATCTTTTTCACCAGCACTTTGCCCTCCCCAATCTGCTGTCTTAGGGCAGTGTAGTCATCAATGTGGCCAATGACATGCCGGCCGTGCTTGTTGGCAAAGGAGCCATCAGTAGCATCGCCCTCCAGCTTGGGAGAGCTCTTCATTCCTGGAGAAGTATCCATACCCAGGCCTGAAAAAGAAAACCACAACAAAACAGAACTCACTGTTACTCATCATGATATTCTCAGCTCACTTCAATCTGAAAGAACAGATAATAAAGGAAGGGAACGAGAAAGGAAGCTTCGGAATGTACGGGGTGGCAGGAAGTCCAGAGAGACGTTTTGGGTTCTGTATTTTTATAATCTTTCTTACATCATCTCAAAATGACAAACTTTCCAGGAGACAAATTTTTTTCCTTATTGACAAATGAAACAGGAAGAACAAATATAACTAAAAAATAAGTTTCTGGGTAGAGAAGACACAGGAAATCAAGTAAATACAGGCAGCATTTCCAAGAGCGGGGAGAGGAGGTACCAGGAAGCAGAAACAGAACAGGGGGATGGATAATGGCAAGACAGGCAGCCACAGCAGGTGCCGTGAGGAGGGCTAAAGGCCCGGGGCGTGCTGAGAAGAATTTCTGAATAAATGTAATGTGTCTATCGGCAACCAAGGGTTGTTTGCGTTAATACCTTTCCATCTTTAGTCTCTGAACTCTTTGGTTGCCATATTTACCATCTGTCCTGTTGAATGTGGCAGTTTCTGAGCCAGGAGCAGAGGAAGAAGAACTGGGGAAGACCATGGCTGGAGAATTCATGCCAACGTCCCGGACTGGCGGGGAAGCAGCTGGGTCTAGGGAGTGGAGACAACCACAGTTTTCAGGAGCCCCGCAGGCGCCGCACACCCCGCACACATGCAGCCTGGTCTTCACTGCCTAGGCCTTGAGGCAGCAGGACTCACCTCTTACATAATTACCACACCACAAGCAAAAGCAGTAACCACGTCACTTAGTTCCATGCATTTCCATTCTTCAAAACAAAGAGATATTCTCTTAATTGAAGGGTTTCATAAGAAATCAGCTTCTAATCTGAAGAATTATTTGGTATATTTTTATAAACCCAGGTTTGAATATAGTCTGTATGTAGTGTCTCATGTAACGCCTTGTAACGAGACAGAAATATACATAAGCACATCCAGTGGATGTGTTAAAATGTTGACTCAAAGAAGGAATGGCTTCATAGGGGGTTAAATTCAACATTCTAGTCACTATTCTGATGACTTAAGAGTAGAAAAATTTGAGTCTTCATAGACAAAAGGAGGCCTGGAAGCAGCCCTGCCATGGAGGAGTCAGTGGGTTACAGCTGCCCTGCTGGAGGCCTGGAAGCAACCCTGCCATGGAGGAGTTGGAGAATGTCACAAAGATGAAGGGAGGGCCTGCCCTGGCAAGTGGGGCTCAGAGGCTGCTCTCCAGCTCAGGCCTTTGGGCGCAGGAGGAAGAGAAGCAGTGGGACTCAGTCTTGGCTGGAGTTGGAATCCAGAGGGAAAGGGAGGACGACAACTAAACACTACAGCCATCACAGCTTCCCCAGGGGAGCAAAGCGTCCATCTACCAGAAGCTGAGCAGCTCTAAGGCCCCCAGTGCTGTGCTTGGCAGTTTCACATTTTCTTACTTAATTGCCAAGACACCTATGATGCTTCCTGAGAGCCCTGGTTTCCTTAGGGACAGGGACTTTTTGCCACACACTGAGTTCCCCACGTATGAAGGAAAGGGGAGCCAGACTCAAGAATCTTAGAAGGTCATCAATAATGAGAGCACAGGGAGGTGGAAGGGACACAGACGGAAAGCCAAGATGTCTCTGAGCCTGGCTCTGTCTCCTGTAAACCCCAGTGTGTCCATTAGCATCTCAACATCTAAGTTTGCTCATGTGAAATACAGACAGTAGACCTGTTCTACTTCAGGTGAAATTAGATATTTGAAAACACTTGGTAAATGTTAAAGCACTATGCAAATGTAAGGAATATAGCATCTATGGCTATATGGCTGCTAAGTATTGAACAATTCTTATTGGGCACCAGGCACTTGTAAATTATTTCACTTAATGCTCAAAATAAATATACAGGTTGTATGTATATTATTATTCCCACCTTAAAGATAAGGAAACTTAGGCTTTAATATGTGAGACTTTGAACACCCTGCCCAAAGCAAAACAAGCTATAAAGGTAAACTCAGAATCTAGAGCAGTATTTTTCAACCGTTTTTATCTCACGGCACACTTGAACCTACAGTTAAGCTTCTGTGGCACACTTAAATTATGTTGATCAGAAAAAAAAAGTAAAAAAAAAAGAATATATTTACTGTGCTTTGAACTTCTTTCAAAAATAATTTAATTAATGGTCTTTAAAAATCTTCATGTCACACCTAAGATCTTCTCCTGGCAGAGGTTGAAAATCACTGCTATAGACGGAGCCCATCTGACCTGAGTCCCACGATCCCACACAGGGTGCCGCATTTGAGCACCTCCAACTCAGCTTGAACTTAAGGAGAACGAGGGAGACAGACTGCCCCTTCTACCACAGACCTCCTGGTGACCTCTCATTGGCCAAGGCTTCCTAAGTCCCTTTCCCTTTTTACCTTGGAGGACCGGCTGTTTCCAGGGTCCACAGTGACTGGGAAGTTCTGGTGAGTGAGGGCGGGACGGAGGCTGGCCTGAACAGCGCCCCCCTCCAGCTGGTGCTGCAGCTGGAGGCACAGACCATTGTTCTCTTGAATGCTCTCCTCCAGCTGCCCTCTAGGAGCACGAATCTCTGCCACCAGGTGGCTCAGGTCCCTGCCCAAAGGGATTTGGTGACAGGCATCCAGGCGGATGGCCTGGATGGGGCTGGCAGCACTGACCCAAGTATATTCCCAAGCACTTGTCAATCAGAACACTCCACTGTGATGTTCCACTGTGATGTTCCTTTCCACCAAGTACTGTAATCCCAGATTCTCATGCAACACAGTCTGTGATGGTGATGTCCCCACTCCTTTGTGGGGCTGGGGCACACTGGGACAGCACACATGTTCTCACATGCACCTGCAGGGCACCTGGCTGGAGGATGGGGACAAGGCTTTTCATCTCCCCAGTAACCTTAGGCTTGTAGCTAAAGGTGGAGTCCTCTAAGGCTGATGGTCAGCATGGCACTACAGGAAGGTAGAGAGTGAGGGAGAAGGAGATTTGATGGCCTTCACACTCAGAAATCAAAGAGAAAGAGGAGGCCTTTGGGGAGCATACTAAGAATGTGTGACAGGTGCCTCAGATCAGTGATCACAGTTATGGGAACTTTTCTTTAAAACTTTTGTCGTTTTTTTTTCCAGGCCATTCCTCTTTACATGTTCCCCACTGTCAATTCTACCCTTCCATTTCTATGGGAGGAGGGGCAACTACATGAATTTTTCTATTTTGCCATGTTTTTCTTTACCTCCATCTACTACACATAGTCTATTTCTTTGTACTGGGAAGGAAGAGACCTAAGAAATACTCCACAAGGCCACAATCCGTTAATCAAACACATCATTATTTCTGCAATGAGCCATGCGAATATTTTCATTAAGTAGATAAAGACTATAATATCCTTCTATCAGTTCAGTTAGGCAGTCAACAAATGAGTATATGAAAAAGCTTTTTGGCCAGGAGCAGTGACTCATGCCCATAATCCTAGTGCTCTTGGGAGGCTGAGGGTGATGGTGGTGGTCACTGAGCTCAGGAGTTTGAGACCAACCTGAGCAAGACACTGTCTCTACTAAAATTAGAAAAACTAGCTGGCGTTGTGGTGGGTGCCTGTCGTCCCCGCTGCTGGGAGGCTGAGGCAGGAGGATCACTTGAGCACACAAGTTTGAGGCTGCTGTGAGCTATGACACCATGGCACTCCAGCATGGGCAACAGAGACTCTGTCTCCACAAAACAAAAAGAAAAAGCTTTTGCTTCAGAGAACTTACTGGATTTGGGGATTAAGGATAAGGGATTGTGAAGCTTTGGTGGTAGTGTCTTTGAAATAAATCCTAAAAGACTCACAAACTAGAAGGAGGGCACAAAAAGGAAGGTAGTTCAGGATGAAGTGGTTTCAGAGGCTTTGGCAAATAATCTATCATAATGTGCTTGAATTATGTTCAGAGTTCCACGATGTTTCTACCCCTCTTTCTAAATCCAAATGTTCACTAAACTTTTCTCATCTATCCAAACCCTTTTATCTTTCCAAGAGCACCTTGTAGTAAACTCTCACCTCTTAATGCCCCAGAACATCACTAGACCCATCCAATAGGTTTCCTGGATCCTAATGTCTCCCAACTCCAGCATGTACTGCAAGACTTAGCTTCTTAAAGTTCTGTTTTCATCATGTACTTCTTTTGCTTGAAATAAAAAATACTTCTTTCCATTGCCAACTACATAGATGTAAACTTTTACCCTGACTTCTAGGCTGTCTGAATGCTGGCCACTCTCTGCTCCCCCAACCTGACTTCTCACCCCTGGTACCAGGTTTCTCCCGTGGGCATGCTGGTCTCCGCACTGACCTGACATTCATCATGATTTTGTGCGTAAGCTGTTCTGTTAGCCTGGTGAGTCCCCTATATGTCTTCAAGTTCTAGTTCACCTTCTCTTTAACAATTTAGGAAACTAAATCAAGTTTTATGAAAATTAAATTTGCCTAAATAGTAAAAATGCTAATCTAAATTCCATTGCCCTTCTCCCATTGCTCGGTCATGTCAGAAGGGACACAAAACACATTGGTTTTTCTGCACCTGAAAGTTCTTTAAATTTTTGGAGCCAGTTTTCATCTTCTCATGAACATTTCAAAGCCTAAAATGTTTTAGCTTCTTTGACCAGTTTGAGATTCCTGGTTTCACACCATTATGATCTCTGTCCTCCTTGTGCTCCTTGGAGTGTCGGTGCCCTTGTACAGATGGCGCCCTCAGTCAAGCAAAGCTCAGACATGGTCTCTGCATGTGGACGCCATGTGCTTCTGTGGTCACAGGCTGAACTGGCTTTTCTAGCTCCCTTGACCTTAACTCACTTGCTGAAACATGTTTCTGCCAAACTCCCCACCCTCATGTCCGTGAATGGCTACAGAGCCAAACGTTCCATCCTATACTTTTGCCACTGATATTTTTAAACAAGCTCAGAATTTTTATTTTTCTATCTTTGCTAAATTTCATCACATTGACATCAGCCCTCTGCTCCAGCCTGCTGTGACGGATTAACATTATGCTTCAAATACCCTTCTCCATTTTAAGAAAGATGGAGAAATATACTGAGATTCTCAAATACTAGATTATTAGTTCAGCAGGTAAGAAATACAATAAGTGCACTTAACATTTAAGCCTACAGTTGAAATTTAGGTCCTAGTCCTAGTAAATTTAGGTATTTCTATAATGTGTTTTGTTTTCATATCTTTTCCCATGAGAGAAAGGGCCAGTCAGAGTGCATTAGCCTGCTACTAATGATAGTGATATGGGTTGACAGTATGCATTACTTACAATATTAAAGACCTTTTCAAATGATGAGATCACTAGGATAATTCTTTGCTTTAAAAAAAAAAAAATAGCCTGGTGCAGTGGCTCACACCTATAATTCTAGCACTTTGGGAGACTGAGGCAGGAGAATTGTTTGGGGCCAGGAGTTCCAGACCAGCCTTAAAAAAAATAAGAACAATTATCCAGTACATGCCTATAATCCTAGCTACTTAGGAGGCTGAGGCAAGAGGATGACCTAAACCTAGGAGTTTGAGTGAGCTATAATCACACCACTGCACTCCAACCTGGGCAAGAGAGAGAGACATTATCTCACTAAAAAATAAAAATAAAATAAAGCTATAATCTAGACATGTGACTAATTTGTCTCTGGCCATCTAAGTGGTCAAGTTTACTCTTATGGTCCATTGCTAAGGACGTTCAGACTGGGTCTTGCTCACATTATCAACATCTCACCTTTGATTCTGTGTATGAGAGCTCTACTCTCTTCTTATCAGGAGTCCCTGGGCTGACTGGGGGATTTTTGGGACAGAACTCTGAAGATTGCCATGACCTGCATAACTCCCAGAAGCAAGGCCTCACTGGCACCTTAAGCAAGGGCAGAGAGCTCATGGCAGGGGGTGCAGAGCACATACCTTTCAGCCCCTTCTTGGAATTGCCATAAAGTGCCTTGTAGATCTGCAGCTCCGACTGGAGGGACTGGAAGAGCTGCTGCTTCTCTTCACACTGCTGCTGCAGGAGAATCAGCTTGTGCTGCAGCCTGCCGGGGGAGAGGCAAGGGCCCACAGAGCTGGCAGGGCCTCTCGGTCACACTGGGGCAATAAGGTAGGAGCCAACCCCTCAGAAGTCAACTTGGGGGGTCATGAAGACCATCCCTTTAATTTTATAGATGTGGAAACAGAGGCTGGGAGGAGTAAAGTCACTTGCTTGAAGGCATAACATTAGCTACATTAACCAGGAGCAGGACAGAAACACCAGTGGTCCTCTTACTTCTTCCCCAGGGCTTTTTCACGGTGACAGGCAGTTACAGGGCTTGTGCTGGGGAAAAGCTTCATGGCTAGTATAGAAGCTTCCTCAGTCATGGTGTGACAAATGTCCTATATCTAACTGGAAGCACAGAAACATTCTTTCTCCAGTCTCTGAAATGCTGAAGCCTTCTGTAACAGAGATTTACTGCCTTAACTTTGGAGTGAAAAAGACACTCCCAGAGAAGTCCTTCCTTCTGCTCAAAGCTATCCCTAAATCAGGAATAGCAGAAGGGAAATTGGGGTTTTCAAAAGAATACGCTAACCAATATCCCTTCCTCTAATGTAAAAATGGGGCCAGCTTCTTTATCAATGAGCCCCCTCTTACCTGGAGTCATTTTCCTGGAGAGACAGCCGTTCCTCCCTGAAATGCAAGATCTCTTGCTGTTTCTCCCGCAAGTCTTCCAAAAGCTGCTGCCTTTCCACTTTCTGATGTTCCAGCTCCTTTTCCAGCTCCTGAAGCCGGCATCGTGAGGAGAGCAGAGCCTCCCTCAGGCTCTCTGATTCCTGGGAGCGCTCTGGGGAGCAGAACACAGGAGTATTTATATCACAGGGCCAAGCATGTTCATCCTGACACACAGAACTAAGGGTAGGGAAGGAGGGCCCTGTGTTGGTGGACAGAGAGTGCCGTCTCACTGTCCCACAAACCACGAGGAAAACAGAGCACCTCTTTCTTTGCAATGCCCTTCACTCCACTCAATCTGGCCTACCTCACTCTTAGAGAAAACACACTGGTTTCTAACACTACCATTTTCAAAGTTCCACATACCATCTGTTCAATGACCTGTTTTATGTTGACAAAGATCAACATCAAAATTGTATATAAAACCAGTATATAGTGCCCCATGATTGCAATAATGTACACAGCTATGATTTAATGAAAATAATAATAATAATTGTACTTCTAAGAATTTGTCCTAATGGAAAAAATATTTATTTTCAACTGTGTCCATTACAGTGATATTTACAATATTTTTTAAAATTCATAATGAGTAATAAGGTTCATGCATAGACTATAATATTCTGTTATTAATGTTTTAGAAGAATAATAAGAAAAAGTTAGTTGTTACTATGTGCCAACTACTATAATTCTTTTTAAATGTTTTGCATTTATGGACTCACTTAACCCTTCAGTCCTTCCCATTTTACAGGTTAGTGAACTGAGACATTATAGGCAAAGATCACTATCCCCAAGCTGACACAGCTCGTTAGAGGCAGAGCTGCGGTTTGAACCCTGACCTCCTGGATTTGTTGTCTATGCACCTAACTACCGCATCATAGCTATTAGTGTGCTAAAGTTACCAAAACAGATTATTACAAACTGGATGGTTTAAACAAAAGTTTGTTGCCAAAGAGTGCTAAAGGCTAAAAGCCTAAGACCAAAGTGAGGGACTACAGAGTTGGCTCCTTATGAGGGCAGAAAAGGAGAATCTATTCCATGTCTTTCCTTGGTTTCTGGTGATTTTCTGGTAACCTGTGGCATTCCTTAGCTCATAGGAGCAGCTCTTCATCTTTGTCTGTGGGTGGAATTCTCCCTGTGTACATGTTTGTGTTCCTGTTTTTATAAGGATACTAGTCATACTGGATGGGGGCCCACCATACTCCCATACAACCTCATCTTAACAATGTTTATATAAGGGGAGCTGAGGGTTTGGTCTTAAATATAATATTGGTGAAACACAAATCAACCTGTAACACCATAGTGGTCAACCACAGTAAGAGTCAGATTATTACAACATACAACAGCCCTGTAATCTTAGCACTCTGGGAGGCCAAGGCAGGTGGATAACTTGAGCTCAGGAGTTTAAGACCAGTCTAAGCAAGAGTAAGATCCCAGAGAGGATTAAAGATGGCAGCCGAGTAACAGCTTCCCTGCAACTGGGCATAGCAAGTCTGGGGAGACAGGCATCCAGGCATCTCTGGCCAGTGGGATCTGCCTATAATCATCCTTTTGAGGATACAGGGAGCCAGCAAGGGACTTCTGGACCCCAAGATGAGGACAAAAACAGTGGAGAACTGGCAAGTGGTTGCGTGTGTTTGATTGACCTAATCACCCCGGCAACTGTGAGTACAAGCAGCAGTGAGATTGCAAACCAGAAGGGCCTTAACCTGTGAACGGTTTTGGTGTTCTTGGACTTGGCACTCAGTTGAACTGCCTTGGGGAGAGCCTGTGCAGGAGTGTGGAGAAGTTTGGGCATTGTCTGGGGCCCCAGACTGAGCCACTGAGCTAGGCGCAGGAAGTCACTTGGAAAAAAACTTCCCCGGTAAGCTCCACCCTCAGGGTGCCAAAGCAAGGATCTGGCGGGACAAAGTAACCTAGTGACTGAGCAGCCTAAAGGCAGGGACTGAGCTTTCTTACAGCCTTATCCTTAGGGGCAGAGTGAGACGGTTTTGGCACACTGGAACCTTGGGCTTTTGCCCTGGGTAGAGTGCCGTGATTTCACAGCTCATAGCAACCTCAAACTCCTAGGCTTGGCAACGCCCAGACCTCGATAGGAGCTACACAGTGACTTCCGACCAGTGACCCGCACCAACCGGACCTCCGCATTCTCGGACTAGGAACTGCAGGAGCCATGCAACCCTGTGTCCTCCCTCCTCTGTCCTCTCAGCCTCCACACTAGCCCTATTATCTGGCCAGGGACTCTAGTAGCTGCATGCCCTCTGGAGCCCTCCCTGACCCTTGGCAGAGCCCTTCTCCTTGCCAGAGACTGCTGGAGCCTTGGGCTCTCTGTGCCAAAGTCACTGGGCACCAGGCATTCCCAGAACCGTGCGCACCACCCCCAGCCATGTTGCTGGATCCGGGTGTGTCACACACCAGAGCTGCTTCCACAACCAGAACTCCATACCTAGAGCAGCCCCAGAGGAACTACACAGGGTCACTCCCTACAAAGATCCAGCAACAACAGAGTGAACCAGCTGGGGTTCAATCTTGGAGAGACACCTCCCCAAGTCTGAGGACGGCCAGAGGAAATGGTAAAAAACAATCATGAGGTGAAATCAACAGAAAAACTCTGGCAATACGAATAATCAGAGTAGATCCACTCCCCCAAGGATCAATGGGGCAGACATAGCACAAGATCCCAGGCACAGACAAATAGATGAGATGTCAGAAATCGTATTCAGAATCTGGATAGCAAATAAGATCGAATTAGAATTCAAAAAGTTATCTCAAGAATTCAACAGATTCAAAGACCAAATGACCAAAGATTTTGACACATTGAGACAAGAAGTTGTATCCCTCAAAGATCTTAGAAACACAGTAGAATCCCTCAGTAACAGAATGGAGCAAGCAGAAGAAAGGATTTCTAACAATGAAGACAAAGCTTTCGATCACTCCCAACCCCTCAAAGAAGAAGAGAAATTGAGAGCAAAAACAGACCACTCTCTCAGACAGCTCTGGGATAATTCAAAGAAAACCAATATTCGTTTTAAAGGGATCCCCGAAAATGACAAAGTGGCTTCACAAGGCACAGAGTCTCCTCTCCCTGAGATTATGAAGGAGAACTTTCCAGATATGCCAAGAGATTCCAAAATTGAGATAGCAGACAGTTTCAGAACTCCAGCACAACTCAACCAGAATAAGACATCCCCCAGACATATCATAATCAATTTCACTAAAGTTAATATGAAGGAGAAAATTCTGAAAGCTGCCAGATAAAAGAAAACCATTACCTACAAGGGAAAAAATATTAGAATAACTGCAGATCTCTCTGCTGAAACCTTTCAAGCTAGAAGAGGATGGTCATTGACTTTTACTCTCCTAAAACAAAATAACTTTCAACCCAGGATCCTGTACCCAGCTAAACTGAGCTTCATTTATGATGGAGAAATTAAATACTTCAACGACATTCACATGTTGAAGAAATTTGCCACAATTAAAGCAGCTCTCCAGGACATTCTTAGACCTATCCTCCATAAAGATCAGTGTAATTCTCCACCACAAAAGTAAACCCACCCAAAACATTTTTGATCAAATTCCAACTTCCACAGTCGCAAAAGGATTAAAAATTCCACTGCACTCTCAAAAGACTTATCAATATTCTCAATCAATGTGAATGGTTTAAATTGTCCTCTAAAGAGGCACAGGTTGGCTGACTGGATACAAAAACACAAGCCAGATATCTGCTGCATCCAAGAATCACATCTTACATTAAAAGACAAATATAGACTCAAGGTGAAGGGATGGTCATCTATATTCCAGGCAAATGGAAA
>CAUYPK010041904.1:0-32847 GCA_963574355.1 Loris lydekkerianus
GAGTCTATCTTAGTTAATGGTGAAAGGTGTGGGTCCAGTTTCAATCTTCTACAGGTTGCCAGCCAGTTTACCCAGCACCATTTGTTGAATAGGGAATCTTTTCCCCACTGAATGTTTTTAATTGGCTTGTCAAAGATCAAATAACAGTAAGTGGATGAATGTATCTCTTGGTTCTCTACTCTGTTCCAGACATCAACTTCTCTGTTATTGTGCCAATACCATACTGTTTTGATCACTATCCATTTATAGTACAGTCTCAGGTCTGGTAGTGTGATTCCTTCTGCTTTGTTTTTATTGCTGAGTGATGTTTTGGCTATTCGAGGATTTTTCTGGCTACTTTTTGCTGCAGTTTGGCTGGGGCCAGGTTTGAATCTGCCACCCTCAGGTATATGGGGCCCAGTGCTCTACTCACTGAACCATAGGCACCACCCAACACTGGCCTAATTATAAAACTCATCCTCTTACTCATTATGTGATATTACTTTTCAATGCTTTTGAACAGTTTGAGGAAAGCCCTAAACTCAGTTTAGTAATTGTGGACAGATGGTAATGTACCTGTAGAGGCTTCATGATAAACAATGATGCTGTAAGTATTTTGTTATGACTATTGCAAATACTTAGTCTTTTCTAACCTCAAACTTCCTTTATTTTTATTTTTTCCAGTTTATTGAGGTAAAATTTATAAATAAAAATCGTATGTATAGTGTCTCAGTTTTGATATTGTGAAAGGATTTCCACAATCAAGCTAATTAACAGTCATTGACATAGGTTCTTTTTTTGGTGAGAAAATTTAAGATCTACTCTCAGCAAATTTCAATACTTTTTTTTGCTTTTTAAAAAACTGTAATCACCATGCTGTATATCAGTTCTCTAGAATTTATCAATTCTGTGTAACTGAAACTTTGTACCCTTTGACCAAGATCTCCCCATTTCCTCACCTCCCACCTTTCTATTCGCTGTTTCTGTGAGTTGGACTCTCTCGGATCCCACATGCAGGCCATCTTAGTGGTATCTTTCTATGCCTGACTTATTTCACTTGGTATAAGTAGCACGTGGCAGAGTCAAAATTCTGCCCCCAGTGGGCTGGCTCTACAGGCTGTGACTTGCTTCTCTTTATAGCCTCTGTAAAGTAAAGCGCTATCCTCTGACCCAAATTCAGTATTTCAGGGGACTTGTCCATCCTGTGTGTGTCCTCTCTAGTGATGTCTATGTGAAGAGAAGAAGCCTGGTTTCCATGGCACTGGGTCAGTGCTTGATCTCTACCGTATTTTCTGGCATCTCAAGGGCTCAGATTCCAAAGTCATCCATTCCTAAAGTAACTTGCAATTGCTTTCTTCCTCAGCAAAGTTTTTTTTTTTTTTTTAACCTTATCCTGCCTTCATTAAACCACCTTTCCCCTCTCCTTGGGTTTTTATGGGCGATTAACAGCTTGACTTCTGTGAAGACAACTGTTTCCTATTGACAAAATGGTTGACCACAGAGAAAAAAAAATCGGTTTGCTGCTGTGTTAAATTGGTCCTTCCCTTCCTTTATTTTAGTTCTATGCATTGAGAGCCACTGCAGTGCTGCAGCTGTGGGGATGGCAGGACCTGGACCTTGCCTTCCTCATCACTAATGACCCTGCTACTTTACTCAGCCCTTAACTTCTTTCTGTTGCTTGCCCAGAAAAGCAGCAGAACCTGGAGTTTCAGCCTTGGAAAAAGGTACAGAATGAGGCATCACGCTGGGGGTGGAGATTAAGCGCTGAGTGGTGTTCATGCAGAGGGTTTAAATGGTGCCAATTTTGGATGGATTTGTCCTGGAGGTCTGCTAAATTCCACCCTCCTTTCAATGAACAAGTGGTGATTACCTCTGAGTGCACCCCAGAGGCTGCTTCCCTCATGTCTAATATATATGACTCCATGTAGGAGTTCATTGCTATCCGTTCCTGCTGTTCATTCTCCCTTGCCTGTCCCTTCATCTTTCCCAGCCACTTACACCTCTCTGGCTTGTGGTTTCTGATTCATGCTGACAAGCTTTGAAAATCTAAGCCAAAACAAAAGTTTAACCTGGTGGGTAGGGAGAATCACTTAGCCATCTTTTGACTTAAAAGGTACTATGAAAACTTCAGTCATTATTATGCTCAAGGTTTTAAAACCACCTCCCTGCCTCCATGCTAAGTAAAAGGTATTTAAGTTCCCAGCAGGGCTTTGCTGTCACTGTCCAGTACCATACCCATGTGGAAAAAACACTATAGATGGTTCAGTTCGAGCTGCGTGTGCAGTATCTCAGCCCTGCTTGCTTGATAATTGTCATATGGTACTTTCCCTCACTTTATAAATGGAAAACTGTTGACTTAAATATTTTGTACAGGAGAAAAATCTAGGATTATCCATTACTCCAGATCTTCCCCTGGTAAGTCAAAAACAAATGGAATCCAAATTAAGCTTTATATTTTCATCACTGATATTTATGCAATTCTGGGTAGAAGAAATGTTGGAAACTGATCTCCACTGATGATTTTGGTTCTAGCTATGTTGTATAGGCAATGACTGATTATTTTCTCATGGAACACAGTGTTCGATTTTTCTCCCATTTACTTCCAGAAGGCAGAGAAGCAGCAGAAATGTAGCAGGGGCTCCCTGGAGATGGATTTCAGGACACAGGACTCTGGCCCTCTTTATTTATTCCATGTACAGCAATAGATTCTTCATAGACCCTTAAAATGGGAATGAAACTAGAGCAACAGTAAGAGATAAATAGTGTTTTTTATGAGGAAATGTCAAGGAATAGAGAGAAGAAAAAAATCAGGAATTAATTTTTTTGTTTTACTATATGAATCACCAGAGAATTTAAGCCTGAAAAATCGGAACAGGTGAATTAAATAGAAATGGCATTTATGGACTGTCCCACTGTGTGCCAGGTATTGGAGTTGATTAAAAGATTCGCTCTTTGACCTCAAGAAATATATACTCTGAATAGATGAACTTCAAGCGAATAGCAAACAATTGGAACCCTGCATTTCTCTCTGTCTCTCTTTTTCAAGGAAGGACATTGTAAACAAAATAAATAGAATCAGGTGTTAGAAGCCTTAACTTCTCTACCTGCGAGCCATCCGCTCCTGTGACCTACAGCACCTAGGAGTTAACACAGGTGTTATCAATGTTCCATTTCAAAATGATCTAACAGAAGCTTCATGCACTGAGTCACTTGTCTCAGGAACCTTGTGAGTCCTTCCCTTTTGAGAACTCCTCAATCCTGGTTCTAGCTGGAAAGGAGAACATTTCTCTTTGCTGCCAGGCTTCCACCAGGTTCTACCAGGTAGTGTTTGATTTTCATGTCTGGAAAACTTTGCTTGGTTCTCCAACTTTGTTTTGATGTGCTCATATTTTTAAAAAATCGTGGCTTTATTCTCTGAACCCTCCATCCCTCACATTTTTACTTCCATCAGGCTACTGTTATCATCAGGAATGCAGCTGGCTGACGGCAACACAAAAATCTGACAGGCTCAAAGACATGGGCTTGTTTATTTGACACAATAAGAAGTTCATCAGTAGCTTGTTCAGGGCTGGTATGATACTTGTATGACAGCATTGAGTACCAAGCTTTTTCCATATTTTGCTCTGCCATTCTTTTATGCATGCTTTTTTATCCCCTTGCTTATTGCCTCATGGTTACAAGAGAGTTGCTGAACCTCCAGGCCAAATGTTCGCATTCCAATCAGAGAGGTGAAGAGGAGGAAAGAAGCAAGGGACTTTCTTTATAAGCCTAATTTGCTCCCTCCTCCTTTTTTGTTTTCTTTTGTTTTGCATTTTTAAATTAGGAGCTACCAAAGCTCTCTTAGAAATCCCATCTGTATGACATGCTCAACACAGTAGACTGGGACATCTGGGGACTGTGGTAGATGTTGAGTTGCCAACTAGTGAAGAAATGATGCTGTACTCTTAAATTTATGGGTAGAGTTCAGAATTTCAGAGACAGCATGAAGAAAAAACCTGAAAAGAGGCTAGAAAAGGTAAATTTGAGTTGGTTTAGAATTAGACCTAAAATAATATTGGCACACAATGATAGTCTCTCACCTGACCAAAAAGTAATTGACAAGAAAACCAGTTTTTTGGGGGGGAACATTTATTGAGATTTGTTGTAGTCAGTTGGGACTGCTGTAACAGAGTATTGTAGACTGGGTAGCTTAAATGCCAAACACCTATTTCTCACTATTCTGGAGGCTGAGAAACCCAAGATCAGGGCGCCAGCAGGTCTGGTGAGGGCCCTCTCCCTGGCCTGCAGATAGGTCCTCACATGGCCAAGAGAGAGGGCTCTGGTCCCTTCATGTCTGTATTAGGGCATTGATCTCATCATTAGGCACGATCTTCATGACCTCATCTAAACCTAATTACCCCCCAAAGAGTTCCTCTACAAATAATATCCTATTGGGGTACAAGTTTCTATGTATAAATTTTGGGGGAATGCAAATGTGCAGTCCTAACAGAATTTTTTTTTTTTTTTATTTAATAGCAGGTTCTCTTGAAACTGAAATGGCATAAGTGAACATTCTCCAAGTTCCATCATAGATCCCCATAAGAACCAACTAAAACTAAAAGATGAATGTGAGGCAGGTGAGTTTAAAAACATGTTTTGAGCATTGGTTCCTGTTAGACTTACTTTGATTTCTTTAAGGACCCAGGGAGTTAGGATGTTATAATCTTTTATTACAAAACTTTGAAAGTGCTGTCAATACATGTGCCTTCATGTTTCTCATGTCCAAAAGATAGACTTTTGCTGATGAAACAAACTGCTGATTTCTTCAAAATAAGACAGGAATCATAATAATTTATCTTTAATTGTTAAATGACAAGTTAGCAAGAATATGTACAGTTCTTATTTTTTTCTGAGTTATGCCAAATGCCTTGGTTGTAGGAAGTATGTCCCCCAAACTCAATCTGTCCTATTAAGTTTATAAGTGGAAGATTTTTATATTGTGTATAGCATTTTTCTCTTTTGTGTCTGCCTTTGCCTTTCTTTGGCCCAAGAGAGATGGTGCTTGAGACTCAGAGAGATTAGATTTGAGAGTGACATCTTCTTAGGCCCTTTAATCCATCACATCAGAGGACCCAATTACCTTAGTAATCATTGACTAACTACTAGTAAGAGAATCTCCAAAATGTTGTCCTTTCAAGCCAAGGCCAAGTACAAATAAAGCTTCCAACTAACCAAAGCACCCCGCAGTTTCAGCCTCCATTTGCAGAGAGATTCTTTAAAAGGCCACCACTCTGTCTCCTTGTTTGCAACAGAAGGACCAACATGAGGGCACAATTGCTTGCCCACTCTGACAAGGTTCTAGTGCTGGTAATGACCACAACATACCACTGTGCCTACATGTTCTGTTTTACTCCTGGTTTCCCAGAGGAGGAGCTCAGAGAGCTGATGACTCTATGTCTAGAATAAAATAAATTTTATATCGTTAGGCAGAGAAGGTAGGGTTAGTCTTTCCTTAGAAGACTTGGCTATATGATAGCCAGAACAATGAGTATAGTTGTACTTACCTCTTTTCATGGAGATTAAACAATCTCACCTATCTAGCGCACACAACAAAGATGGCTACATGGTAAATGTGAGGCAAGTTTTGACTATTAATATCTTTATTACATAGAGGCCCAAAATAAGAAGATCAACTTCTCTCTGCTTGAAAGTTTTCCTTGAGTGACTGACACTTGACCTGGCTCATGAAGAATAAACGGACATTATCAAAGAGGACTTGGGGGAGGGGAATATTCCAGAAAGAATGGAACATTCCAGAGTACATGCAAAGACACAGTAGACCAGTATGGCTGATGCTTTGTCTGTATCTGGAATTTGGAAAAGAGGAGGGTTGAGAATGAGGTTAAGGTGTAGGCCTGTGTAGGATGCCTCATATGCTGTGGAAAGGAGTTTGAACCTTAAAATCTTGTACATGAACAGGAAGCTGTGAATTTAGTTAAAGAGGAATCACATGATCCAATTCGTGTTTCTGAAAACTCACTAGGAACCATACAACAAAAAAATGGACTGGGATAGTGTGAGCTTGGAAGAAACTTTCAATGAACATTTATTAATTGCTTATTAGTAGACATCTGTCTCTCCTTTTAAAGATCTAGAGCCTGTCTAAGCAGGCAGAGATACATACACATAAATATAGCAGTTATTCTGCAGTATGGCGAGAGTTTTCTTAGAGCACCAGGGAAGGGACAATTAATTCTCCTAGGAAGCCTGGAGTGGGTGAGGGGGTCAGGGGATGTTCACAGGGGAGGTGGCACAGTAACCACATCATCACATCATATGCTCGTGGCCTAGCACATGTCAAGAATGGTCTGTAGGAAAAGAGCCTTTGACTGCTATACGAATTAACATTAATGTTAATGTAAGTAGAAAAGTATTAAAGATTTCTAAAATGTGAGAAAAGCAGATAGACATGGGAAACATCTTGGCCTTTAGAGTCTGACAGGCACTGGGTTCAGATCCTAGTGTAGTTATTTGTGAAATGTGCTACCTTGGCAAGTTATGAAATCTTTTTAAGCCTCAGTTTCCCTAGGGGGATAATAGGAGCTACTTTGTCTTACAGAGTTCAGTGAGAATTAAATGAATAAATACATGAAAAGTACTTGGAACAGTTCCTAGAAGGTACTTAATGCTAAATAAATAATTGTCATTATTATTTTAATTATGTCTGTGCTTTTGAAAGACAGTTATGGCAAAGGTATGGTAGCAGAAAGACTAGAAGCAGAAATCTGCTTGGGAAGTTGTGAAAATCCAGGAATAGAATAGAGGCAGAATCTCTAAACAGGCAGGATAGGCTGTCCTTGAGGGACATTTTATGACAGAGTGGGCAGAGTGGGGCTGGTTGGAGGCTGGTGGGTAGAGGCAATGGAGAGAAAACGGAATAGGTGAGCTTTACATCAAAGATGACTCAGCTCTTTCATCTGGGTCATTAAAACAGATGATGAGGTCATTACTTGAGATACAAAATAGGAGAAACCATAAAATGAATTAGATTTTGGACATTTTACACATACATTGCATGAAGGCAGCCAGCTGGAAGGATCCAGGGGATGGGGGGCAAGAGCAGATAGGAACACAGGTCTAAAGATGAGTAGAGTGATTTGGGCTGGAAATATATATTTTGAAATGATGTAAATAGAATAAGGGCTAGCAAACTTTCTGTAAAAAGCCAGATAGTAAATATTTTAGGCTTTGGAGGCAAGAGTCTTTGTCCCAACTACTTGACTCTGCCATCTTAGCATCGTAGTAAAACCTAAATGAGTGAGTGTGGCTGTGTTCCAATAAAACTTTATTTATAAAAACAGGCCACTGGCTAGATTGCTCATGGCTTTAGATTACCAATGCCTGTTGTAGATGGTAAAGACGAGTGGGTGAGCTTATGTGACTATGGTAGAATGAATTGTAGAGGGCTGAGACTGGAGCATGGGATAACTAACATCCAGGATGGGTAAACAGAGAGGGCCAGTGAGGCCATCGTTTGGGAGTATCTTCCCAATAGAGCTAGGGTTTTCTGGGGAAAACACCAAAACTAAGCATTCATGCTTTACCTAGTTAATCTTAAGGGATGGCCTGTCCAGAGGTGTTAAAGAAAGTGGGACTGATGTTAGCATTTTAACCAGGGTGCCAGTATGCACACTTCCTCAAGGTTTAACCTCACACGTCCTGGACAAACTTTCTCTCCGTTAGTCCTTACCTTTTGGTCTGACATCTTGTATTTCTTCCTCTTTCCGCCTGTTCCAAGGTTGCCTCTCCTGCTGTATCTGTCCCCACCTCGATGTGCCCACCACAATGCCAGGCTGGTAAGATGATAATCATCGAGCCAGCTATTATGAGCAGTATAAACAAATGACAAATCTCTGGGCTCAGGAAAGGTAACAAGAGGCTGATCAGTAGTTCTAGTTATCTTTCCTTCATGTTTATTGCAGTCTGGTGCAGTTATTTCTAAGGGCCTGACATTGATCGACAGCTTCTATTAAGGCCTATCCAGGGCAGCTGGATTGAACAGATACATTAAATAAAGCAGTTATTGCTTTTCATTGCCTTTCCGTAAAATATCACTGCTAAATAGCTTCTGCCATCAGATGCAGTTAAGTACATGGTTTTAATTTGAGGGACTGTTTTGTAACACTGCACAATTGACACTGGCCTTTGTTTCCCCTGCAATAATGATTGTGTACATCCTGGAGAATTGATGGGCTGTCCTTTGAGGTGGAGCTGGGAGGAGGAAAAGAGGAGGGGGCTCTGGCTTTGTTGTTCTCCCTCTCTCTCTTTTTATACATGCCAGGGTTGTCACTTGTTTGCAGCCTGGGCAGGAACAATGTCAAGCCAGGGCCCTTATCTCAGGCTGTTGTAATGTAGGCACTGTAAGCTTTCGCCTGGAGACGAGATAAGCACCACCTTACAAGCACAGGGGAAGATGGGTGTGTGTGTGGGGGGTTGGGGGTGGGGGTGGGAGCATGATTGAGACAACAATGGAAAGCTGTCAGGGGGCCTGTTACAGCTCTTTCTGGTGCCACAGAAATATATGCATGTGGACTGGTGCATAACAAGCATGAAAATAAAAGTCTGGAATGTTCATCTAATAATGATGTATTTGGAGCAGGATTATGCTGCCCAGTGATATTCCTGTTTTATCTGTGGGCTAAACGCTCGGGCAGCTGTGTGCTTTGGCACAGTCTTCTGTCCCTCCTTTTGTGTGCTGCATATTAATCCTTTATTGAAGTAATTAAATGTGTGCTTAATGGCAATGAGCTGGCAGAATGAACGTACAATTGAATTAGCAGTTATGATTGGGAGCATGCTACAAGATGAACTAAATGCAATTACTGTAGGCATTTCTTTCTCCAAGTCGAATCTGTCTACATGACATGACTTAATTAGAGGTTGTTAGATACACTTCCTCCCGGATGCTCTAGCATACCGCCACGGGGTTTTAGTTATCACTCCTACCCACTTCGGATTTTCCCCTTTGCCCCACCCATATTCAGACTCTATTCAGCAAAGACCCCTAATGTTAGCTCTCCAGCTGTAAAGGAAAGGTCTAAATTTTCATAGCCAAAAATAGCAGACATCTTTGGCAGGATTCTCCTTGGTGAAATCTCTGGTGAGCTTTGATGTAGCCATTTCTCCCCATGAGAGAGGGCCAGAGCCACAGCAAGATGGAGAATTCTTTGGGACCTTAAGGAGGCAAGCACCCCATAGCAGCAACAGAGATTTACTTAGAGCAAGTATCCTCAAACTTTTTAAACAGGGGGCCAATTCACTGTCCCTCAGACCATTGGAGGGCCGAACTATAGTTTAAAAAACAAAACAAAACTCTGAACAAATTCCTATGCACACTGCACATATCTTATTTTGAAGTAAAAAAAGCAAATCGGGAACAAATACAATCACACCGCCTCATGTGGCCTGTGGGCTGCAGTTCCTGACTAGAGGAAGAAGTACACTTCAACCTTTTTGCTTTCCAGCCACTGAAGATACTCCTAGGTAGAGAGTCACCTTTTATTTCCTTGGCCTCCAGCAGAGGAGACCTGAACAGATTGTCAGACTCTTGAGGGGAATACCTCTGCAAGCACCAAATACCTGTACCTCAGCTTTACATGGAAAGCTCTACAAATGAAGACATGACTAATGTGATGTACATCTTCATTGAAGAGCTTTTGCAGCTGCTCCTAAATATTAGTTAAATTAATGGTTCTTAATTCTGGTTTTATATGAGGATTCCCTGGACCTCACTTGCAGAGATTTAATTGTCTGGGGTGGGGCCAAGACTCTGCAGGTTGAGTAGACCTAAATTCTCATTGTACAAAAAACAGAGAAGCACTCACTTAGCTAGGATACATTTACTTTAAAAATTTAAAGTTCAAATATTTAAACAAATTTTGAAAATCTAATTTCTTATCTTTCTTTTTGTAATGCTTGTTGGCATTCCACAATTTTTTTTTTGAAGGGTTGGGAAACTTGACTTACAAGGACATGAGTAATGGTGGCCGTCAGCAGATCAAAATGGGGTAATAGACAGTGGTTATCATAACCTAATATCCAAGGTCCTAGCTTCTTCTTATCCCTTTGTTGATCCTGGGACTAGTTTGGAAATGCCGAGCTAGGATTTATAATTCCATCAATTACTGACCTCCCCGATCTATCCAACAAGCAAGGGCTCTGATTAGCCGTGCCCCCTGTTTTGCTTAGAGTTATTTACCCAGAGGCCAATCAATATTGTACAAGCAGACAGTTGGGATGTGGAGGCCTCATCAATCCATTCCACTTTCTTTCCTCAAAATGGTGGATGGGAGCAGAAGGGACAACTCATGAAAAAGGAGAAGGTGATACCTGTCGTCACTCTTGAACACCTAAAATGCACATTTTATTTTATTATTATTTGAGCATCATAATGCAGGACTCCTGGTTAGCGGGAACTCCTGGGTCTGTTTTACAGCCTTCATCCTCTTTCTCAGGGCCATAAATGAAACCCTTTCAGCCCTAATGACCACAATGACTTTCCTCGATCATGTTATTGCTACTTTGGCACATTTATTGCTTTCACATGCACTAATGGATGAGTTTGGATATGTTAACAATTTATATATCATTTGATCCTAAAGAAGAAACCCTACCAAACTAACTAAGCCCCCACGATTGAGTAGCTTTTAAGGAGTATAAATGAATTTAATGCTTTAGAAAGAGCTTCTGTAAATTATGAACATGACACCTATTACATTAAGCTGCATTAAGCATTAATACATCTTCATTACTGGCAGGTTGCCCAAACCTCCAAGGTTGAAAAAGCTGCCTGAAAATGTTCAATGTGACAGTCACCTAGGCTAAGATAGATGGTTCTTTTTGGGGGGTTGTGAGAGATGCATATTGACTGGTCCTTCTTCAGTTTCCAGACAAAGAAATGGAAGTGGTGTCAACCAGAGTTCCCTGCAGGCTGAGTTTTAATGGCCAGGCAAGAACTTGTGTGTCCTCAGTTTGCTGTTCAGCTATCATTACTGGAGGAGGCCCCTGAGATGCCAGGTGTTTCACCCTTTTAAGCTACAAGATTGGGAATGGGGCATAGTGTTTCTTTCTGGGAGAGTTATGCTAATTATTATTATTTTATAGTAAAAAATTATTTAAAATGCTCATTAATAATAACCACTATTTCTTGAATATTTTCTATATGCCAGCATAGCTAAACTCTTTGTATATTTTATATCATTTAATCTCCTTAATGACTTAATGATAGTATTTATTACCCAAGGGCACTGCATTAGTTTCCTAGAGCTGCTGTAACAAATTATCATGAACAGGATGACTTAAAACAACAGAAATTTATTTTCTTACCATTACGGAGTCTCCGACAACAAGGTCACACATCCTGATGTCTCTCAGGGAGAATCTGTGCCATGCCTCTTCTTCTTCTTCTTCTTTTTTGAGATAGTCTTACTCTGTTACCCTGGGGAGAATGCCATGGCATCTTAGCTCACAGCAACCTTAAACTCTTGGGTCCTCCTGCCTCAGCCTTCTCTGAGTAGCTGGAACAACAGGTGCTGGCCACAATGCCTGGCGATTTTTTTCTACTTTTAGTAGAGATGAGTCTCACTCTTGCTCAGGCTGGTCTAGAACGCCTGAGCTTACGTGATCCTCCTGTCTTGGTCTCCCATAGTGCAAGGATTACAGGCATGAGCTACCATGCCCCAGTGCATTTTCTTTTTTTAAAAAACAGTCCCAAACTAGAGGCAGCCCACACCTTTTATCTGTGATGTTGCTGGCAATACTTGTCTTTCCTCGGCTTGTAGACATCTCACTCTAATCTCTGCCTTTCTCTTCATGGGACACTCTCTGTGTGTTTCTGTCCATTTGCATCTCCATATGAGGACAATTGTATTGGATCAGAACCATGGCCTACTTCGGAATGACCTCATTTTATCTTAAATAATTACATGTACAAAGACTATTTCCACATTCAGAGGGAGGAGGAGAGAAAGAGAGAATTATGCCTTAAAAAATATTCATTAGATTCTAATTTGGTCAATTGTGAAGGAAATGGCTTTATTTCAATAAGACATAAAATTCATTGGTGTTAGAGCATCTATGTAACTGTGACACTTGTAGTACATTCTGTGTGATTAGAACAGTGGATTATATTTGGAACTGCTAGAGTGTTACTAAGCGTGGAAAAGCATCTTAGGCTCTCAAAGATCTATTGGCTCTGTTCTAAATGGTTTTGAGTGACGTCACAGGTCAATACCATTAGCAAATGTAGATTTTAACATATGCCTTGAAAAGTTCAGGAAAAGGCCAGTTAGTTTGAACTTGAATGTATGGCTCACAAGCCAAGAAATAATCTCTTTTAATGAGGCTAAAAATTTCCAACTGAAGTTGGTTGGGCAGAGGTCAGTGTGTTTGACAAACATTTATTCCTTATTTGCCCCACTGATGATAAGAGGACAGGCTCCCAGACTAACAGGAAGAGACAGAGGAAAACTAATACAAGCTTACAGGTGCGCTGATGGAAGAGTGGAGAGAGCATGGTGAATGCAGAGAGGGGAAAGTGACTGGGGATTGGATTGGACTGCCTAGCCTGAGTTGAAATCTAGGTTCTGTCCATTCCTGGTTACCTGTTTTTAGATAAGTTATATGATTTTTTCCAAGTATTAATTTAAATTTAAATGCATAAATATGACAATGGTATTTCCTTCATCATGTTATTTTGAATATTAAGTAAAAAATTACTTATGAATTAGTAAGGACTTTTTTTTTTTTTTTTGAGACAGAGTCTGAAGCTGTTGCTCTGGGGAGTATAGTGCTATGGTATCGTAGCTCACAGCAAACTCCAACTCAGACTCAAGTGATCCTCTTGCCTCAGATTTTCCATTTTTAGTAGAGACAGGGTCTTGCTTTTGTTCAGGCTGGTCTTGAACTCGTGAGCTCAAGCAATCCATCCACCTCAGCCTCAGAGTGCTAGGATTACTGGTGTGAGCCACAGCGCCCAGTCCTTTTTTTTTTTCTCCTTTAATTTTTATTTTTTTTAGTAAGGATTTTTTTGGTGTGTAGTGATAAACTTGTAGAGCCAGAATTCTAGTCTAACTTGGAAGACCATTCTCTTTACCATTATATTATAAATGCTCATGTCAAAAAGTGAGAAAAATATATAATAGCAAAAAAATCCTTTATTATCCTATTGATTAAATATAGTTGCTAATGATTTAGTGTATTTTTATCTACTTTTTTGTAAAATTCATAGCTCGAATTTTTTGCATTATTGGAATTAAGCGGTGTGATGTTAAATACTTTTCTATTTGTCTTTAATTTTCTTTAGGTTCCATAAGAATTTTCCCTCATCATATAGTTATCTGAAATAGTGTTTATAATGTCTGTTTAATATTTTAACACATAGTTTTTCAAAGATATATATACTATTTTTATTGGATTTCAGATTATTTCTATTTCTTACTCTAAAAACAACTTTGCTAGACTTTTTCTGTTAAACCTTGCTATTAGTTAACTTGTTCTAATAAGGAATTCGAGTATGATCATGAATAGAAATAAATGCTATAAAAACAAAAAGTAAACTACTTCTGCAATGACTTTACAGATTTTGCTGCCAGGCAGATGAGGCTTGAATATATGACTCTGGCGACTCAACCAGATGCATGGCTTTGGGTGTGTTATTTAATCATTTTAAAGCTCAATTTTCTGATCTATGAAATAACAGGTAAGATAATAAATGACCTTCCTAGAACATTATTCATCATTATTAAAATTCTGCTTATAGTTTTTGTTGTTAATTACATTTATGTATCAACATTAAATTTTTCTCAATTCAGAAAATATAAAAATATGACAAAGAATAAAATCTTCCGTAATACTGCCACTTAATTGATGTGAATGTTTTCTTTCCTCCCACTCCCTTTCCTATGTATAGGTAGGTACTTTAAAATGTGTAAATATGTATTTTCTATGTGCCTATATATACGTGCATATATAGTAAATAATAGAAATTATATATCTATTTGCATTCTTGTTTTTCTTAACAATGTATTATATTGCCATATTTAAAAATATTCTTATCATTAATTTATTTTTCAACTTTTAGTTTCTTGTCACTATTTTAGCAATAATACCATGAAGAATTTCCATTTATGTAAATCATTTATCTCTATATCTCCTGGTCTTTTAGTTTCTGAGTTCAGATGTTACCTTCTGGAAGAGATTTCTCTCCCCTATCAAATACTGCTGGGCATTTCTGCAAGCTGTATTCTAGCATCATACTCATTTGATATTCTTCATGGCATATCTACCTGGAATTATCTTATTTGTTTCTTACTCTTACTTACTTTTTAGGTCTTCCCTGTCTTTGAGGGGATTTCTACAGTGGTCCTAATGCTGACGATGGTGCCTGTGATGTTGTAGATGTTGATGATGATATGCACGGGCTCTGGAGCCAGTCTACCTGCGTTTAAATCCTGACTCATCCATTTATTTGAGTATGTCACTTCAACCTCCTTTAACCTTCGTGATTGCTCCTAACATAAAGATAATAATAGTACCTGTGGCTGTGATGACTCAATGGATTAGTACAAATAAAGCATTTAGCATACAGGTTAATAATGATAAAAACAAAAATGCATATAGCACTTTAAAATAGGTGCCAGGTACTGTTCTAAGCACTTTATAAATGACAACTCATTTAATCCTCACAACTAAACTATCATCATTCCCATTTTCACATGAAAAACCCCAGACATGGATAGGTTAAGTGAACTTACCCAAGTTTACCTAGTCAGTGGGTGGCAAAGCCAAGATTTAAAGCCCAGTAATCTGGCTCCAGAGTCCATGTTCTTAGCCACTAACTTATCCTGCCCAAAGCTCTTGATAATTGTTAGTTATTATCATTAGAGTATGTTCTCAATGCATGTTAGACAAATGAATAAAATAAAATCTCTAATTTTTTTAAGATTTAGTTCTAAAGCTGGAATTATTAAACACTTGGTTAGAAAGAAATTATTAAACATATGGTAATAAATAGTTTTCAAGTTGCTAATACATATTTCCAGAAAGAAGCTGGAGGTCAGGGAACATATTTAAACATTTGATGTCACATGCCAATTACACACAGTACACCATTGGACACTCAGTAAATGTTTAAGAAACAAGTGATTTCTAAAAAAAGGTTAGATCAGTATATACCATCACACAAAATATAGAAATATGTTTATTTTTCCAGGTCCCCTTTGAAAATGAGCACCATAATTGACTTATCTTTTTCAATTTGCTAAGCAAAACATAGGTTTTTTTTTTTTTTTTTTAATTAAATCATAGCTGTGTCCATTAATGCAATCATGGGGTGCAATGTGCTGGTTTTATGTACAATTTGAAATATTTTCATCAAACTGGTTAACATAGCCTTCACAGCATTTTCTCAGTTATTGTGTTAAGACATTTATATTCTACACCTAGTAAATTTCACATGTACCCTTGTAAGATGCACCGTAGGTGTGGTCCCACCAACTATCCCCCATCCTTCCCCCTCCCCTTCCCTCCCTCTCCCCTTTCTCCTTCTTCTTGGGCTATAATTTTTTTATTCTTTGAGTTTCTTATTTCAACAGATAATAATTGTAGGTCTACTGTACTGTGTTTTAGGCACTATTTTAGATATTTTAAAGATAGAGGTAACAAAATCATCCCTAAACAAGACTCACGTATCTCCCCCATGGGTTTGTCACGATTAAATAAAACAATATTGGGCCTGGCAAGGTGGAACACATCTGTAATCCTAGTACTATGGGAGGCCGAGGTGGGAAGATCCTTTGAGCTCAGGAGTTTGAGACCAGCCTGAGTAAGAGAGAGACCTCATCTCTACGAAAAAGTTAGCTGTGTGTAATAGCATGTGCCTATAGTCCCAACTACTTGGGAGGCTGAGGAGGGAGGATTTCTTGAGTCCAGGAGTTTGAGGTTGCAGTGAGCTAGGATGATACCAGTGCACCCTAGTGGGGGCAACAGAATAAGATTCTGTCTGTAAATAAGGGATTGAATGAATAAATTATAATTATCTTAGGAAAAAAATTAAAATAAAATGATAAGGTATTTGAAAGAATCTGTAGTGTTTATGAAGAGGGTAAAGCTGTCTGTTAGCTTTATATTTGTTAAATACACATGTTGAATCTTCTAAAGTAGATCTTCTGCCCTGTGAACACATTTATCATAAAATTAAGCACTTACGGCACGGCAAGCTGGAGGTAGTCACAAAGGCCCAGAGAAGGCTGTATCAGAGCCCAGGAAGGGTAAATAAGTTGTCTCCATGGGAGAATAATCCTCTTACACGAGCAGTCAGAATCAGAGCGGGATAAGAAGTATCCATGCCGAGGGTGCACAGACGCATGGGGAGGCCCAGAAGCTAATCAGAGGAGCAGGCTGAAGAGAGCCCAGCATGGGGTATCAGAGCTGAAGCTGTGAGAAGAGGGAATCCTCACCAGAAAAGGAGAGTAAGGGGACCTCTGAACCTACTCAGGATGGGGAGGGAATCTCGGCAAGCTGGCAGCCCAGTGTGGGGTGATGTGGCCTGCATGTAGCAAGTAAAGGAAAGGGAGTGGTGGTGGGAGAGCCATTATATAGAAGGATGTGGGTTAACAAGCAAGCGTATGATGAGGCTAATGGGAAATAAGCTTCTCACAGCAGAAAGAGACTTGTGAACATGGAAAGAAAGAATCAACTCTGAGGTGCTAGATTGGACTTGAAGGTGTTATTACTTAATTAGAGTTTTTAATATGTAAGAAAATAATACAGAAAAACAGAGAAATGTGTGAATACAGTCTTTAGAGAAATAGATGACTCCAGTGCTGGCATAAAGAGAGTACAAAATGAACCTGGAACATCTTATTTTGTCAGAAAGCAAGGATATGTTCAAAGAAAGACGGGCACCTGACAAAGGGCCATAAAAGCCAGCTTGAAGAGTCTGCCGCTGACCCAACTGGGGACAGTCACAGCATCAAAATAAGGGATGATCATGACAGATGCATTAAAAAAAATCAGAAACTGTGAGTATAAATGGGAATAAAACAATAATGGACTAAGTGGAAAGGTTGATGATATATACCAATAGTTTTGAAACACTCCCCCCTTATTAATTACAAAAGGAAAAGAATAATCAGCCTGGCAGACATTACCTTGTCAAGTGAACACCTTCGGCAGCAATGGGACAAACTAAGATAGAGCATCACCTGATAGGATGCAGAGAGAATACAGTATCACTTCTTGTTATTCCTGCTCCGAATGTATACCCTAAATCTAAGCATGAAAAAACATCAGACAAATCCAAATGAGGGTCATCCTATAATCTTCAAAAGTGTTTAGGTCATGAAAGTCAAGGATGGACTTGGAATTGTTCCAGACTGAGAAAAACGAAAGCAACATGACAGCTGAAGCCAACCTGTGATTTCGAACCACACGACATTCATCTAAAAGTCATATTTGGGATATCTGGTGAAACTGAAATGTGGTCTGGGGATTTGATGATAATGCACCAATGTTAATTTCCTGATTTTTTAAATGATTATGTTGTGATTATGTAGAAGGATTTCATTATTTATAGGCAATACAAATGAAAACATTAGGAAGAGCTGGGCTCAGGTCAAAAATTTACTGTCGATTGTAGAGGGGGAATAAAGGTCAACTGATACTAATTGAGAAATTTCCAAGCTAGCAGAAAGGGGAAAAGGGAATGAAGGAAGAAAATAAGTATCAATTCAAAAGGTTAAAAAAAGGAAGAAAAAGAACAGGAAAAGTGGAACAAACAGCAAAAAATGAAATGATAAAAATAAATCTAAATGTAGCTATAAATATACTAAACCCTATGGTAAAATCATAGACTATCAGGCAGGATTTGAAGAAAAATACACAGTTATATGCCATTTAATAGAGATACGCTTAAATCTAAGCACACAGATAAAATAGGTTTACAGCTAAATTTTAGAAAAAGAAGTACTAAGCAAATAGTAATAAAATTCCATTTTATTATATTCTGCAAGTTAGAAATCAATAACAAAAAGATAACTCAAAAAACTCAGATATGTTTGGAAGTTATGAAAAGCCCAATTTTAATAACTTTTGGTCAAAAAATGAATTTCTAATAAAAATTAGAAGATATTTACAATTATACAATAATATAACTATTCCACACTAAAATTTTGATAATGCAGAAATTAGAAAGTAATTTAAAGGCTTGAGAACATATACATATTAGAAAAAAGAAAATGTAAAAATTAAATAAGCATCAAACTTAAAAATTTACAAAAAGATAGAATAAATCAAAGGCAAGTAGAATAAGCAAAACTACAACAATTGAAAAAACATTAATGAAAGCAAACATACAAATATAAAAAATAGTTTAATCAACAAGTGTTTCTTGCCTACAGGGAATCAGGCCCTGCTCAAAGTACAATGGAAACGGCAAAATTATCCTAGAGGAGAATTAGGTGGAGAGAGATGGAAGAGGGTATGTTAGGACAAACTATGAGAAGTCAATTCAAATGAGCACTAAGCAGAGGCTTTAGGTTCGATTAGGATTCTGGATGTCATGAGAAAGCCAAGGAGAGATCAGGGAAGGGGGGAGAGGAAACAGGGTCACAGTGAGTGGGGAGGTACACAGGAGGTGGAGAAGGGGCCCAGTGAAAGGAGCCTGTGAAAGGGGTTTCAAGTGCTGGCTCTTAACCAAGCGTGATTAATGGTCCACGTGAAACAGGTGCCCATGGCCAGAGGCTTTCTGATTTTCATGACTGGATGTGCTACTGGAGTCTAGTGGATAGAAACAAGGGGTGCCACCACATGTCCTACAGTGCACAGGACAGCTCCAACCAGCTATGGATCAGCTGGTCCCAAATGTCACCAGTGCTGAAGTTGAGAAGCCTGCAAAGATGTGGGAAGGAGAATGACAGGGTGATGAGCAGAGGAAGAGCCGGCCCAGGGAGAGGAATGCGGGAGAGCTCTATCAAGATGGAAAGAAGGCGGCAATGAAGAAGGAATAAGTGATGGGCGATGGATAGGAACCGTTCTGAGAAAGGCCATAGAAGGAGCAAGACGCCCAGTCTAGAGGAGATGTAGCCGGAGGATGGAAGCCGCCCCGGTGAACAAGGCGGAGGGAGGTAAAAATGTAAGTGTGGGTATGGACCCATGTGTACATTGTGAGGGATGAGAAAGTGAGATGCTGAAGCTTTCTGTCTTGAATTTTGGGTCCTTCATGAAATCTTTTTAAGAATCTGATCCATGTACATTAGATTGAGACCCATAAAATACATAGACTTACAAAGGAATTATAACATGGTTAGCAGAATATTAAGAAATAAGTGATATAGTCATATATGTGCTTCTTTACTGAGACATTAAATAACAAGATCTAGTCATGTTTAATAACTACCATAAATTTAAAGTAATCAAGCATGTAAATGATATTTGGAGAGATCTCCAACAACTGCAATAGAATATGAAAATATCACTGATTTCCCGTGGTGACAAAATCTCTGATGTTGTTGTTACTACCATATGTTGCCTATACTCCTAATGAAGGAGATATTCAAATTCAGCTAATGATAAGTGAAGATTAAAATACAACTGTGTCCCCTTCCTAGTTAATGGACTCCCTGACTTTTTAACCATGCGTGCGGGGGTAGGAAAACCCTCCTGGCGGCCTCTCCCCATCAGTCTGACTCCTCTGTGGTCTTTCCCCAACCTTGGTTTCTGGCTTTTCTCATCCTCTCCTATCCTGACTTTATCCCTTGGTTTAACTACCAGGTTTTGGGTTTAGAGTTTAAGTACTTTAACTGTATTTTGCTGACACTGATCCTTTTCTTGCATATGAATTAGGATAATTTTTCTCTGGAGAAGGTCCTGGTCCTGTAGTAAGTGGCACCTCCCACCTTGCACTCCTCCTTAGCCATATGGTCCACCAGCCAGAGAGCCCATCACCATCTCTGGATTGACTGGGGAGGAGGACCACACACTTTCTTCTCTCAGAATGGGGCAAGGCCATCTGCTGGAATGAATGGGTCACAGGTTCAGAATGGTTCTTGAGGAAAAAGGTGAGTGGGGGCTGACTCAGGATAGGTTGAGCCATGGTGCAGAGATTCAGCTGAGATGAAAACATCTAAGTCTGTAGTGACACCAGTCTGTGGGGTTGTGTGTGTCTCTCTCTAGCTGCGCTGGGCTATCTCCATGCAGACACAGGGAAGATGGATTGCTGAAGGAATCTGGAGTTGGAGGTCAGCAGGGAGGATGTAGTAGAAGGCAAAAGCTGAGGAAATGGAAGGTGCTGACAAGAAAGAGGTTGAAATGGTGCTCCCTGGGGTCCTGGTAAGGAAACAAAGCCATAGGGAGCTGATGGACTAGCAGAGAATGGAAGGATCAAGGGAGCAGAGGTCTCACTAGGTTAGCATGCTGGTGAAAAGTTGGAATAGGGTGTGAGGGAGCTGGACCTCCTTCTCTTCAACCCAGTTTCCACATGACTGTAATTAGTGCTGCTGTCATGGCCCACCCTAGTGTATGTTTTAATGACAAAAAACATTATTACAAATGGGCACTAAATGTGTCTTTAAAACAGTTCTGCTCTACATTCAAGTATGCTCAATAAAATGTACCAGACTCAATTGACTATTGAATTGAAAAGGAAAGGAGAAATATACAGAGCCAGCCAAAAAAAAAACCCAAAGTCACTTTTTATAAATTGCTTAAAACCATTAAATAAATTAAGCTGCTGTGAGGTGTGTGCACACATTTCATGGAGTTCCAATTTAGCAATTACTGTTCCTGTAGCAAAATCAATACATTATGCATCTACAATCATACAAAGACAACATGGCCAGGGACGTCAAGTTTGAGTCTTGATTCAGAAGATATTCTTAGATAAGATTAAAGAATTAAAATGCATCAGGCTCATCACTAGACTGTGGTTAATAAAAACAATTATTTTCAGATATTTTTATTTTTATTGAATTAGCAATAATACATGCTTCAAAAATAAAAATGATAGGAAAGATGCCAAAACGCTTTGATCGCATTTTATCCCTGCCCACCCTTAAACGATGTGATTGCATTTTATCCCTGTCCACCCTTTCCCTCTTGATCTTGTATTTTTATTCCTTCAATGTTTCCTTACGCTAATTCAGGGAGATGTAAGTATGTGTATTTTTATTCCCTTGCCTTTATTGCACAGCAATTTGAATAACATAAAACTGTTGAACACCTTGATTTTGTTTCCCATTTAACAATAGTTTCAGAGATATCTGCCTACTGATTTGTAGATATGAAACTTTTTTACACCTGTATAGTATTCCATGGTGTAGATGAGCTGTAGTATATTTAACCAATCCTGTCTGCAGGGTGGTTGCCAATCTTCCTCTAATAGTTCATAAAATAGGTTACTTTGTATGGGTCCAAGTGTGTCTATGAGGACGGTGTCAGATGTGCCATTGCCAGATTAAAGGGCAAATGTGTTCATATTGGTAGCTGTTGCCAGATTCTACTCCATGGGGATATAAACTCCTATTAGCTCCTGCTAGTATGAGAGTATTTGGAGAAATATTTTAATATTGAGTTTATCTACTAACAACACACATTGAAGTTAGGATCAGTTGATTTTTGAAAGAATATCAGGATATTATAAAAATAATGAACATCGTGTAATAGGGCTTGGGCCTATGCTAGTTTCATGTTGAACCAAATCTGTGAAATTTCTTGTGGTGACCTATGTAGGGGCAGGGGGTGACAAGGCTGCATCACAAACCCCGACATTTACAGAGTGATTTTAGTGTACAAAGGGCTTCCACACTCATCCATTTAACATACCTTTATTGAGCATCTACTGTATGTTTCCAGATGAGGGATATGAGTTTTGCTTCTTTCTTTTTTTTATCTATTAAGTGGTTTTCAAAATGTATTCACATGAACTTTGTAAGAGGAATTTTGAAAAAATGTTTTGTTTCCTCATACATTTTGAGTATAAATAGAATAGCTGAAAGGATGGATTGCCATCATATTGTAAATATTGCTCTTTTAAGTAAAATATTAGAAATACTGAACTTTTAAATAAAATTGTTACATCACCCTTTAAAATGCATTCAGTGGAATCCAAATACTGATTGGCTATCAACTATCAGCTATTTAAAAATACACAAACAAATGCTCCTTTAATGGGGTGAACATTTACATCATTCATTTGTTTTTCTTTTGAAGTCATTTTCCATTCCATTTTCCCCAGGGAATTTTATTTTTATTGCATACATCTTAACACTTGAAGGTGTTATGAACTACTGTGTCATAATTCTTTGCTTTCAAGCATGTATATACATTGACATTTTAATTAATTTTTTTCTCTACCTCTCAAGCTGTAAATGTTAAAATATTATTGACTGAATTATTGTTATAATTATTGATAATGTATAATTACCTAAAATAATATAAATGTTATACAATTTGATAATTAAGTTTAAAACACAAACTTGTATTAAAAATGCATTTCTTATAAGATGAATGGGGCTCTTTCTTTTTAGTTCAATTAAATTTTAGTTCAGTTGAATTGTGAATGTCTTGGTATTGCTGGGATGAGACAGGGTTCGGTATCACTTCTATTCCTCATTTTTATTTTTATAAATAAAATTTTTTTTTCAAAAATAAGAAGATGGGAAGGGAAACAGTTTAGTTATAGCAGTATTTCTCAGTTGTCCAAAATCCTGATATACATCCAATCTAATAAGCAAAACATTTTTAATAATCCATTATCTAACAATCTAATTAAGTTCTCCTTCAATGTGCCTGAAAGAAAAGCATTGGAAATTAGTGATAGATACAAATAGTTTCCAACTATCTTTTTGTTTGGTCCCCTTGAAGTCCTTAAGTCCTTGTTCACTGTTGGTAAGATTGGTATGGAGAAAAAAAAATAATTATTTTTTCCCCCTAAGAAGGGAGAAACAAAAGGGAAAGAGAAATAAAAGTGTGTTCTGTTTCAATTAGCTTTGCCTTGGGAAAAAGTTTTAGAAAAGAATATTCAGAAAAGGTGAGGATCTAGAAATTGATTTACTTAAAGCTTCCCCTGACCACACATCCTTCCGAAAGTTCTTGTGTGTGTTTCTGTAGTGTCTGATCTCCTGTAGAAATAAGTTCAAAACCAGGTCACCAGGTAGCTGGATGACCAGTCAAGGAATAACACCAAAGAGGAACAGTCAAGATACCAGGCGAGATGGGAGTGAAGGGAAAGAGACGCACCAGCCAGGGAAGCAGACATGAAGGCCCTTCACTGTAAGGAGACTTCAGACTTTTTATCTGGTCCAAGGTAGCCTTCCCAATGGGGACCAGAAAATTAAAAATGTCCAGAAAAAATAAAATCACCAGAAAATGCATTTATCAAGTCGTCTTCATATATTATGTCATGATCATTTATTTACATGCCTTCTGTGTATGGTAAGATCTAAGTCAGCCAAGAATAAGATGGTATCCTGGCCAAGCGTATAAGCTTTAAAGGCAGAGTGCTTTGCCTTAAACCTTGATTCTAGCTAGTTCATGAACTCAGACAAGTTACTTAACTGTTCTATGTATTATCTTTCTGTGGTCTGCTAATAATTGTACCAGGCCCAGGTGATTATAGTATGAATTAAATAAAATAATCCAAGTAAAACTATGAACATAGTGCTAGGCCATTCAATATTTATTCAACCAGAAATGCTAAGTCAGCTATATACAAACTAATAGAGACACCTATGCAAATATACAGGGGGAATAAATTGTTACACAACAGATGTATGAGACAGGTATTATGAACCCTATTTTACAGGCAGGGAAGAGAAGGCTACAGGAATTTAAGCTATGTGCTTAAGGTTACCAGCTGGGAAGTGGGAGAGCATAACAAACTTGGCTCAGAACATTGGACCCCTGGAAGCCTCTTCAAGCATGTAGCACACTGCCTGGTCCTGGGGACTGAAGTATCCCTGTGTCATTTCAGCTGAGAGAACAGTTGTGGACGCACATTCAGCCCTGACTGTCTGCAGCCCTGCCTTTTGGTCCCTGGCTTGTAAACGTCTCACCAGCTCTGTAGTCCAGGGAGAGTGTCCTCCTAAGCATGAAGGGCATTCCAAGGTCAACAAAGCTCTTCAAGCTTCATAAAGAAAGCAGCTATATAAATGGGGGTTCTTGTTAAGATAATAAAGCTCCGAAAGGCCACTTTTCAAAAGAGAGGTCACCTGGAGGGTTACCAGCAAAAGCCAGATGCCCCAGATGTGCTATTTAACCTCCAGTTTTCATAAAATATACACATGCTATGGAAATATATCTTTAATTATTTTACTTTTAGAAAATGATGACTCTAACATTGTTTAAATAAATTAAGTCAATTCTTCTTATTAGAAGCAAAGTATCTTGCATTTTACAGGTGCCGCGTCTGGTAGGAATGGATTAACCAGAGGCTCAGGAAAGGTATTGCCACTCTCAGCCAAACCGTATAAACTCTTGGGAGGATGATACAGTCCCAACTGTCTACTGTTGTGCATTAAGAGTGGAGAGTGCCTCAGTGTATTTCCTTGTTTTGAATAAATTGTGGTATTAAATTCACAGCCTTCCTTCATCAGAAAGGGAAAATGATTTGACCCTCACATTCCTCAGAGCTGAACTCAAACTTTGGAGGCAACACTTCAAAGCTCTGTAAATAACATGAGTAACACTTTGGACCCTTCTGAGGTGGGAGGGAAATTCCCTTTCTGAAGAACACCCAAGTCTTTAAAAAGAAACGGCCAGGTTTAAATATCTCACTGTTTTTCTTGTTGGAGGCTCCACGCTGAGGATTTTATTTTCCTTTGCAGAGCCTGAGCTACAAGCTCCGTTCTCAGAGGCCGGCTGGTCTTGGTGCGCAGGACCTGCTCCCACATCCACTGGAGCCAGTTTATTTGTAGTGCGGCTGGGGTGGGTTGAAGATTCCATTATGATGCGGGAGGCTCCCCAAGTTTGGAATATCAATGGCACTTCAAAGGGGTAGAGCTGTGAATTAGCAGCCAGACTTCTTCTCAGGGCCCAGAACAGAATAAAATAACACCACCACCTAGAGATGTGTATCTCGCTAGGACAAGGGGAGAATTTTCTTCAAGGACTCTAACTGTAAAATGGGCACCCCAAGTCCTCACAGATGTCCTGGTGCCTCTTTGGGCACAGGTGGCCGCCATGAATTGTGGAGCCCCCCTCAGCTGCCAGGGTAACATCTTAAACATACTGCTGGACCCCTCTGCAATCTTGTCACTCTGCTCCCCAATAATGTTAACCCCTACTGAACCTTTATTTTTTTATTATTTTTTTGTTTGTGTGTCTGTCATCTTTTTATTATTTTAATTTTATTTTTAGACAGAGTGTTGCTTGGGCTAGAATGCCATGGTCTCAGCTTAGCTCACAGCAACCTCAAACTCTTGGCCTCAAGCAATCCTCCTTGCCTCAGCCTCCCAAGTAGCTGGGACTACAAGGGTTTGCCACCTGTAGTGTACGCCCGGCTATGAGGATAGGGTCTTGCTCTTGCTCAGGCTGGTCTCAAACTCCTGAGCTCAAGAAATCCTTGACTTCGACCTCCTGGAGTGCTAGGATTACAGGTGTGAGTCACCATGTTTGGTCCCTACTGAACTTCAGTATAAGCGTAACTCAAACTGTTTAGCCTAAGTTATTTATTTCCAAAAGGCCAAACATCATGCTAACTTCAAGGTTTTCTGAAATATTTTTTCTTTACCCTAAAGCTCACCTCCTTGTCTTTCTTCTCCCCTGTCTCCCCTGTGGTAAAAATAGTGGGAGGGAGAAAGTTAGGGTTTTTTCCTCACGTTTTCAATATAGGTCAACATTCTTCTGGCTACAGTCAGGCAAACGGAACAAAATGAAACAAAACAGCTGAATCCTGAGCCCTCTCACATTTTGCTCCCTAATTATGTTTAAGTAGCTCTGGAAGGATGAGCAATTTGACTTACAATATGCTGAAAACTTACAGCTATAGAAATTACCACTCTGTGACTATGCTTCTCTCTCTAATTGTATTTAAAGGAAAATGAGAAATATGCTTCCAGATTGTGGGGCTTTGGTGTTTATCTGTGCTCAGCTAATGTCATGGTCATGGGTATTCAGCTGGCTTTGGTGTTTTCTAATGCTTTGGACATACTTCTGGCTGCCCATTTACCCTCCCTTCAAAGGTAAGACAGGAGAGTGGGGAGTGCCCCAGACGAGGACTTGCCTTCAACTGGGGTCATCACCTCACTTCCTTGGGCCCTGATTGTCTCAAGCCCCTCTCTCTGTGCAAATACTCATTTGCAAATTTTTCAAAGCATTCAGATATTGAAAGAATAGCACAACGAACAACCCTAGAGCCTCTGTTTAGATGCAACAATCAAATATTTTGCTATGTATGTTGCTTTAATTCTCTCTCTATAGAAATGGATTATTTTGTTGCACTAATAGAAAGCAATTTGCTGATTTCATGATCCCCCTGAAGACTTCTGCAATCCTCTTTGGAAAAAGAATAAAAAACATTATTCCCCTATATAGCACGATACCATTATCATGCCTAAGAAAATGAATAATTTCACATTGTCATTTAGTACCGTATTCAATCCATCCTCAGATTTCACCAAATTTCTCCGTGAATAAACTTTTTTAAAAATTGAGGTAAAATTCACAAGTTTACATAACACAAACTAATCATTTCAGAATGTACAATTTGGAGCATTTAGAGCAATCACGGTGCTGCACGAGCATTGCTTCCATTGAGTTCTACGTCATTTTTATCATCCCTAAAGGAGACGCCCCTGTTAGGCGGTCACTCCCTATTTTCCTCTCCCCTCAGTCCTTAGCAACTACTAATTTACTTTCTGTCTTCATAGATTTACTTATTCTAGATATTTTATATATCATGGAATTATACATTATGTGACCCTTCATGTCCCCCAAATTCTCTTACAGCTATTTTTTTTAACCAAGAAATTTTGAATATAAATAGAAATAAAAGCTAAGCAGTATTCTTCTCCTAGATAATTATTTTGCAATGAAAAGATTTCATTTTGATCTTATACCTTGGCACCCCCTTGCCTTCTATCAACTTACAACAAAGGCAAACATCCATGTGAGTTGAGACACACGTGGTCTGAACTTCAGGGAGATAGGACACAGATTTTGCTCTTTGAGATACTGGAGTGGCTGCCTGGCTCAATCCCAGCTGTGAGCTGGTCTCTGTAGTTACTGTAAAGCAGGCGTCCTCCAACTTTTTAAACAGGGAGCCAGTTCACTGTCCCTCAGACCATTGGAGGGCCGGACTATAGTTTAAAAAAAACAAACCATGAACAAATTCCCATGCACACTGCGCTTATCTTATTTTGAAGTAAAAAACAAAACAGGAACAAATACAATTCACACAGCTTCATGTGGCCCCTGGGCCTCAGTTTGAGGACACCTGCAAAAACTGCCGGCCAGAGGGAGGGAGAAGGGAGGAGACGCCCCCTGGCTGTGATTGCAGGTTCAGCCCCTCGTCAGGAGAGCCCTGACTGATGTAAGTGGCAGTGAATTTCCTTACAAGGAAGCATTTTTCTTCAGGACTAATTCTACATGATCAGGTTGAATACGTTATCTTCTTTGCTTCACTTGACAAAGATACATTCTTCAATAATCTTTGTCTATGAAAGAAAGCAAATTTGAGAGATATAGTAATAACCCCTTCCCCTCTTAATCTCCCTTCTCCGTCCACCTTCTGGTACCTTCTTGGGATGAATTCCTGTGCTCAGTAGTAATTTTAACAGACTCTTTTGGCTGAACACCAGTTCAGGTCTCACCTGTATTGTTTTTTACGGGGCATGGCAGCTTGAAAGTGTGCTGTCAGGGTTCTACATGTTTGGAGAAAATGCTTGGCTTAGCGTTTAAAATTCCACTCAGCAACTCTTTACAGCACTAAATTGGTAATAAGTGTACAGCAGGAAGGGCAAATATCTGCCATCATGCCCTACTTTGTCCCTCTGCCCAGGACAGATGTCGTTATTTGGTAGCAGAAATCTTTCCCGTTGAGCTTCAACACGGCCTCAGCAAACATCTCAACAAAGTGTTCTAGCAAACCATAGTCGCTCAACTGGACTTGGCAGTGGATAGGAAACGTCTTTTTCTTCCCATCTCTGTGGTGTAGTCTTCCCAATTCTCAGTCTGTCAGAATAAACATATACTTGGAGCATCAGAAATTAAAGAATTTCCCAACAGGAAGCCAAGAGTGTTTATGCTTATTGTTGAACTCCCATCTCCAGCAAGTCTTTAAAATGCTAATCCTACAGCTTGCTGGGTAATGACTCCAAATTTATAGTAAAAATAATTATGTGAGGAGGTAGTGCGATACATAATTAATATTCAAATGTAGACTCATGTAAATTTACATGCCAAGCTCCGTCACCTCCCTTGAGACCTGACAGCAAAAGCGATGTGGCATTTCTTTTCTAAGATAAAATTTATTACGGGCTCTTATTTTTTGAGGTCTCACTAAATGACAGGGTGGTGTTACACACTCTGCTGAACGTGGAGATCAGGCAAGGGATGGAGCAAAAGGAAGACTGAAGTGCAAAGTGAAAGAGAACTTTGTAGGACCGGAATCAGCTGAGGCCGTATTATGCTGGTTCCTGGTGCGTGTGCCCCAGCCACTGAAGTTTGTGGTAGCCTGTTTTCTGATAACTGGTATTTTCATAGAAGCGAGAGCAAGAGTTTGTGACCTGAAGTGAAATAAAAATGAGGTTTGTAGTTTTCCCAAGAGCCCTTTTTAGTGTTGCTAAGCTGTGCCTTGGTTTTCGTTTCTGTGTATTTGATGAGTATTTCATGAAGAAGAAATACCAACTGTAATCTGTTAGAACTAAGGAGTAAGTATGGATTCTTTGCCCTCCCAAACCTCTTTACACTGATTGTTTTTCTTTTTTCACCTATTTCTGACTTGTTTTATTTTTCCATGTTTTATTTATTTTTATAGCCATCTTAAATTTATTTGGGGAAAAACTAGGATATAAATAACCAGTGGTAGTAATACACTAATAATATTAATAGTAAGCTATCATTTGTTGAATGCTCATTTGTTGTAGGTTCTGTTTCACAAGCTTAGATGTTACTTTATTTTAATTTGCCCACTGTGAGGAAGATATTTTTATTTTGAATTTCTAAAGGGGAGAAATTGAATCTATGTGATTGGTAAACAACTGATTGGGGATCTGAACTCAGATCCTATTGCCCTGGGTCCTGGGTCCTTAGCCATTGCACTGGCTTCTCTGTGAGCAAATGACTGTGGACTTCTGTCATTCTGTTTTCCTTTAAGCGCTGCCTGGAGCAGTGGACACAGTTGGCTAGTTTTGGTGAATCTTCCATTGGGAGGTGAGTCCCATTGGTTCACTCAGGATTACCGCTGTAAGATACGCTCTTGTTTAAAACATTCTACTCTGTCACTCCGGGGTATTATTATATTGAAATACATTTTGGATAGGAATTCATCTGACTCTTCTATTTGCTTAAAAAAAAAATTTACCTCTAAGTTTGCTTAATATAAAAAACAACAGAAAAAGCATCAAACCTTGATATGAGCCATGTCACAAAGAGTGACAGAATAACTCTTGATGGTATATTTGCATTTTCATACCGTCCATTAGCCACTTTGTTTTATACAGTCAGCAGATGTTGAAACTCACAGCACCTGCTAAGACAAGTTGATTCTTTACGGCTGCAGCCTGGTCCCATCTCCATGGGATATAATGTCCCCCCTGCTGCCTTACTGGGACCCAGCAGAATCTGTGTTCTTAGTTCTGTTAGTGTGGCCGGAGTCTGCGGTGGGTCTGGGAGTCTCCATTCAGGGCCCTCTACCTGCTGGGCCTGCTTTGATAGCGCATCCAAGCAACTGCGGCACGCAATGTAAAAAATGCCAGAGGCTTCTTTGCCGTGTAGAAAAATCATCTGAAAGCCGAATAGCAGGAGAAAAGCACATGTTTTCTTGCCATAAAACGTGAAAAACAAGTTTAGGAAAGGAGGTTAGATGACAAATGCTCCCTGTTTCGTCTGCTCCCACGTAGATGAATGCACCTGCATTGGGGAAAACTGCCTCTTCACTTCTCCCTTACTCAATAAGCCACTGAGACAGGTTTAAAATACCTTCTGAGGGATGAGTCATCCTATTCAATTCTCCTCTATTAGAAGTCACAGTGGATGATTGGTGGGATCACACCTGCGGTGCATCTTACAAGGGTACATGTGAAACTTAGTAAATGTAGAATATAAATGTCTTAACACAATAACTAAGAAAATGCCAGGAAGGCTGTGTTAACCTGTGAGATGAAAATGTGTCAAACTGTTTATAAAACCAGTGTATGGTGCCCCATGATCGCATTAATGTACACAGCTATGATTTAATATTAATTAAAAAAAAAAAAAAAAAGAAAGGGAGTGGGCACAGGCCAGGCAGGCTTTGCAGGCCACGGTGAGGACTAAACCAGTGAATGAGTAGATAAGACGAATGGAGACACTTCATCTTGGGAGTTTATTCTAGGCCTTTTTTTTTTTTTTTTTAAGGAAAAGTCATTTCCTCTGCCATGCATGCAGAAATATTCCATCATAACAATACCAAAACCTCTTGGCTTGCAATTGTTGTAATAAGATGCTCTAGTCCCCCAGAAGAAGTCTAGGGTATATGCCATCGTGTTTTGGAAACAAAATTTAAGTCTGTTTCTAGACAGGCAAAGTGAAATGAAGGCTTGAGGCCAATTTTTCACATAATTCGATACATTAGAAGAAAACTTACATATGCCTGAAATCTTCAGATAATGGAAAGAAAAGTGGATTTTCCTCTCTTCATTATTAAGTGATTGGCTCAAACTCGCATTTCATTTTGCACATGTAGGCACAAACCAGTCTGTAATTAGTTTCAAACCACCAAAGGAGTAACAGACTAAACCCTCAACCAACTGAGGGACCTTTTTTTTTTCTTCTTCTTCTTGACATATTTGGCCTTCAAAGTCAAGGCATATGGCATGGATTCAAAAAGCAAGCTCATGAGGGGGACTTGTTTAGAAAACAAAACAAAGTAACTTGCAAAGCATGCCCTGGGTGAGCCTGACACCAGCGGCTTATCTGCTGCTCTCTCGGCCTCGGTTCGCAGCCATGACAGAAGGGGCCCCGAAGGCTGATGAAATCCCCACTTGGCAGAGGACAGCCCACCACAGCCCACCAGAGATGTGTACCAGTAAGGATGAAATCAAAGCCACTCTGCTGTGACCTTGCCTCTCACCAGACAGACATTGTGTGGACAGAGCCCCTCTATTGTATGAGCAGGACAGCAAAATATGGGGATCTAAACTCAGAATATCTTGGTTTATTTAAGGGAGATGGACGCCACACTCAATAACTGGCCATGTCTTTTAGAAGTTAACCTCTCGAAATCTCAGATTTTTCATCTATAAAATGACAGTTACAGTTTCTGCTTGCCTGCCAGGGACATATCAATATTAAATGAAATGATGCCCTAAAATGCCCCAAACAGTGTCTACCTGTATTAAGGGATTACAGTGCGTTGCTTTCTCTCTAACCATAATCAGACGTACCATATTTGCATCCAGCATGGCTCTGAGGAATTGTAAGCTCTCTGTGAATGTTCTCAGTAAATAAATTAACTGTCTGAATGAAGTATCTCCAGGAAGTCTTAAAAGATACTTTATATAATGACATTTAATAGAATGCTGATGATAACTACCATTTACTGAGGCTTTCCTTTCTGTCGGGTGCTGTGATGGATGCTCACACGTACCCACACTGAGTCCTCACAACTACCTAATAAGGTAGCCTTCCCAGAGCTCCACTTTACAAATAAGGAATTGAAATTAAGACAGGTTAAGCAATTTTCCTTGGATGACACAGCTAGCAGGACTGGGTTTTCAGCCCATATCCTTCTGATTCCAGAAGCCACTGTAGAATTCTGTGCATGATGCATTATTTTAAAGTACACTGAAGAAAAAAAAAAATTCTTTTCTGAAGATCTCCTTTGTTAAGGCTCAACTCGGGTGTAGAGGGCTTCTTGATTCTCCTCCAGAATACCCCAATCTGGTTGGATTGGCAGCTACCAGATCAGAACCAGGTGGGACCAGCAGGTAAAGCTGCCAGGGACAGGCCCTTGGGCGGTGGCTGCACAAGCTGTCCAGTCCTGCTCTGAAGAGTTGATACAAGTCTGATGGGGATGGCTCTCACACGGGCTTGCAGAGGCTGCAGCCTGGGTATTGAGCTGGGGTGTCACCTTGAACAAAAGAGGAAAAGTGCCCAGGGGCACAGGTAAAGTGTTCAAAGAGGGGAGACTGTGGAGTGTTTTGGGTGCCAATTTTATGAGGATCAGGAGCTAAAGCCTGGGATACTGGGAATGGTTAGGAGCCAGGATGTCAGGGGCTGAGTCTGGAGAGGGGGAGTGAAAGGCTCACACAGGCTGTGAGCCATACCACCCGGCTGCAAGGAGCCCTCGTAGTGGGAGGTCCTGATCTATGGTGTAGAGGTGGAAGTGCCAACGTGTAGATGGAGGGGCGGGGTAGGGTAACTTTAACCCCAGAATGCTCCTCTGGGTACACTCATCTTAGAAAAGGGCAGGGTGACAAGTGTACAAAGAACCATCATCATGTCACAATCCCAGGAACCGGCGGAGGTCAAGCGGCTCACACGGGCAGAGGGCAAGCGGCTCACACGGGCACACGGGCAGAGGGCAAGCGGCTCACACGGGCACACGGGCAGAGGGCAAGCGGCTCACACGGGCACACGGGCAGAGGGCAAGCGGCTCACACAGGCACACGGGCGGAGGTCAAGCGGCTCACA
>CAUYPK010041905.1:0-13975 GCA_963574355.1 Loris lydekkerianus
CCGCAGTTCCTGGTCAGGGAATGTGGAGCCCCAGTGGGTGCGGGTCACGGGTCGGGGGTCGCTGCACACCTCTTATGGAGGTCTGGGCGGTGCCTAGCCCAGGAGTTTGAGGTTGCTATGAGCTGTGAGGTCAGGGCACTCTACCCAAGGCAACAGCCCAAGGCTCCAGTGTTCCAAAACTGTCTCACTCTGTCCCTTAGGATTAGGGCTGTGAGGCAGTTCTGTCCCCGCCTTTAAGCTGCTCAGTCACTAGGTTATTTTGTCCCGCCCGATCCTTGCTCTGGGACCCTGAGGGCAAAGCTTGTTGGAGCAGTTTTTCCACACAATGGCTTTCACTTAGCCCAGCTCAGTGGCTCCTTTTGGGGCCCCAGACAATGCCCAAAGTTCTCCACACTTTTGCTGAAGCTCTCCCCAGTGCAGCTCAACTGAGCGCCAAGTCCAAGAACACCAAAAAAGTTCACAGGTAAGGTCTTTCCGGTTTGCAGTCTCACTGCTGCTTGTAGTCATGGTTGCCGGCGTGATTAGGTTGATCGAACACACGCAGCCACTTGCCAGTTTTCCACTGTTTTTGTCTTCCTCCTGGGGTCCAGAAGTCCCTTGCTGGCTCCCTGTATCCTCAAAGGGATGATCATAGGCAGATCCCACTGCCAGAGATGTCTGGAGTCTTGTCTCCCCAGATTCGCCAAGCCCAGTTACAGGGAAGCTGTTACTCAGCCGCCATCTTTAATCCACTCTCCTGGCTTGAGTTTTTGTATCCAGTCAGCCACCCTGTGCCTCTTTAGAGGACAATTTAAACCATTCACAGTAATTGAGAATATTGATAAGCCTTTCGAGAGTCCAGTGGACATTTTTAATCCTTTTGCGACTGTGGAAGTTGGAATTTGATCAAAAATGTTTTGGGTGGGTTTACTTTTGTGGTGGAGAATTACGCTGGTCTTTATGGAGGATAGGGCTAAGAATGTCCTGGAGAGCTGGTTTATTTGTGGCAAATTTCTTCAACATGTGAATGTCATTGAAGTATTTAATTTCTTCATCATAAATGAACCTCAGTTTAGCTGGGTACAGGATCCTAGGTTGAAAGTTATTTTGTTTTAGAAGATTAAAAGGTGATAACCATTTTCTTCTAGCTTGAAAGGTTCCAGCAGAGAGATCTGCAGTTATTCTAATATTCTTCCCCTTGTAGGTAATGGTTTTCTTTCGTCTGGCAGCTTTCAAAATTTTCTCCTTCATATTAACTTTAGTGAAATTGATTATGATGTGTCTGGGGGATGTCTTCTTCGGGTTGAGTTGTGCTAGAATTCTGAAACTATCTGCTATCTGAATTTTGGAATCTCTTGACATGTCTGGAAAGTTTTCCTTCATTTTCTCATGGAGAAGATACTCTGTGCCTTGTGAAGCCACTTCGTGACTTTCGGGGATCCCTATAAGATGAGTATTGGTTTTCTTTGAATTATCCCAGAGCTCTCTGAGAGAGTGGTCTGTTTTTGCTCTCCATTTCTCTTCTTCTTTGAGGGTTTGGGAGCATTCAAAAGCTTTGTCTTCAATGTCAGAAATCCTTTTATTCTGCTTCCTCCATTCTGTTACTGAAGGATCCTACTGTGTTTCTCAGATGTTTGAGGGATGCAACTTCTTGTACAGGGTGTCAAAATCTTTTGTCATTTGGCCTTTGAATTCATTGAATTCTTGAGATAACTTGTAGAATTCTAATTTGATCTTATTTGCTATCCAGATCCTGAATTCACTTTCTGACATCTCAGCTATTTGTTTGTCCATGGGGTCTTGTATTGTTTCTGCCCCGTTAATCCTTGGGGGATTGATCTACTCTGATTATTCATATTGCCAGAGTTTTTCTGTTGATTTCACCTCATGATTGTTTTTCGCTGTTGCCTCTGGCTGTCCTCAGAGTTGGGGAGTTGTCTCTCTGAGGTTAGACCCCATCGGGATCAGTCTATTGTTGTTGGATCTTTGTAGGGAGTGACCCTGTGTAGTTCCTTTGGGGTTGCTCTAGCTAGGGAGTTCTGGTTGTGGAAGCAGATCTGGTGTGTGATACACCCAGATCCAGCAACAGGGCTGGGGGTGGTGTGCACGGTTCTGGGACTACCTGGCACCCAGTGACCTTGGCACAGGGAGCCCAAGGCTCTAGAAGTCTCTGGCCAGAAGAAGGGCTCTGTGCAGAGGCAGGGAGGGCTCCAGAGGGCACGCAGCTACCAGAGTCCCTGGCCAGATGAACGGGCTGGTGTGGAGGCTGAGAGGACACAGGAGGGAGAATGAAGGGTTTTGTGGCTCCCACAGTTCCTAGTCAGGGAATGCGGAGGCCCAGTGCGTGCGGGTTACAGGTTGGGGGTCACTGCACAGCTCTTATGGAGGTCTGGGTGGCACCAAGCCCAGGAGTTTGAGGTTGCTATGAGCTGTGACGTCATGGCACTCTACCCAGGGCAACAGCTCAAGGTTCCAGTGTTTCAAAACCGTCTCCCTCTGCCCCTACGGATTAAAGCTGTAAGGCAGTTCAGCCCCTGCCTTTAGGCTGCTCAGTGACTAGGTTACTTTGTCCCGTCCGATCCTTTCTCTGTGACCCTGAGGGCGGAACTTGCCGGGGCAGTTCTTTCACAATGGCTTCCTGCGCCTAGCTCAGTGGCTCAGTTTGGGGCCCCAGACAATGCCCAAAGTTCTCCACACTCCTGCTTAAACTCTTATCAAGGCAGATCAACTGAGTGCCAAGTCCAAGAACACCAAAACAGTTCACAGGTAAGGCCCTTCTGGTTTGCAGTCTCACTGTTGCTTGTACTCATCGTTGCCAGCGTGATTAGGTTGATTGAACACACGCAACCAACTTGCCAGTTCTCCACTGTTTTTGTCCTCCTCTTGGGGTCCAGAAATCCCTTCCTGGCTTCCTATATCCTCAAAGGGATGATTATAGGCAGATCCCACAGGCCAGAGATGCCTGGAGTCCTGTCTCCCAAGACTCGCTGTGCCCAGTTTCAGGGAAGATGTTACTTGGCCACCATCTTTAATCCTCTCCAACAGTGTCTAATTTTAGATAGAAAATTGTGTGGTACAAATTCTAGATGTGGTAGGGTTTCAGGCAAAAGGAACATAATGAGGGTGGACCAGTAGCTTCAACCACTTCCAATAAACTCTGTCCTTTCACTTACTTGTATGGCTTATGGTTTCATTATTCAAACCCAATATGCTTGGACAAGGGTCTCTTTCACTGCTGTTCCAAGACCTGGGCTCCTAAACTCCTTTTTTCTTAGGATCCCATAGCAAACAACCCACCTGGGAGTTAACCAGCAGTCATTGGGAAACTGCCAAACCCCTTTCCTTCCCTGGGTGTCTCCAGGAATTCCAATCTGATCTGTAGTCACTTCTGTCTCCACCTCCTTAAACTCTTATTGAAAGTTTTTTGCGCTTAATTTTCTGTGTGTAAAAATGCATCCCCTAAAAAGTGGAGCAGCCAATTTCTTATCCCACCTCCCTCACCATCATGCAACTAAAACATTGTTTGATATTTGCCATTTCTGAGACTTCTTTCCATGTTGATTTTAGCTTATTAATTTGCAGAGAAAGTTCCCTCATATAACTGTGATTTTGGACATTCCAATAAGGAGTGGGTAGCTATGTAGCCCTCAGTGTTTAGTAGATCTTGGTATCAACCTACTTTCTCATTATATCAGATGTGTGTCTTCAGGAAAGTTATGCATCTTCTCTAAGTCATATTTCTCTCATATGTGAAATTAGAATAATAATTACAAGAAGGTTATTTTAAGTGTTAAATGAGATTATGTGGATAAAGAGGTGGGGTCCCTATTACATAGAGCTTTAAAGTCTGGTAGGAGATGGATTAACAAACAAACAAACACAATAAAACCAAATAAAAATAAAGATCAAAATATATACTGACAAATTATATTTCATGAAAAAATAACAATTTTGAGATTCGCAGATCACAAAAAATACAATTCATATTGTGCTCATATTTTATCTTAAATGCAATGAGAAACCTTTGAAGCCTTTCAAGACAGACTTCAGAGGACTTACTTTTATATTGATCATTTCAGCTGCTCTCTGAAGAATAGATTGGAGGACAATCTACAACAATAAATAAATGAATGAGTAAATAAATAAATAAATAAATGCAGGAAGCCCAGGTAAGCAATAAGAGTACAAAGAGAGACACAGATGCAGTCAATTAATATTTTGGAAGTTGATTCCATGGGCTTTTATAATGGATTATGGATAGGCATTGAGGATGAAGATATAGGAGTTAAGATGAAGTATTCATGTGTCAAGAAGGACTGCCAGATTTCTGGCTTTAACAATTGAGGTTGGAAAGTCTAGAGGAGAAACAGTTTGATGTAGGAAAGAGAGGATTAAGAGTTAAGTTTTTGAGATGTTTAAACCTTAGAAACATTTGAGACATCCAAGCAAATGTACAGAATGGCCATAGGCTGTCATGTCTTAGATCTGTACTAAAAGCATATGTAGGAAGCAACAGAATTTGTCTAGTGTCAAAGCCATAGAAAAAGATGAGATACTTAAGGGAGGTGAAGAGAAGGGGTGTAATTGACTCTATAAGGAAAATGCTCTTTTATAGTTATCTTACATTTCAAGTAAGGTCAGTAAGATTTGCTGACAAGAACTTTATAATTTTATGTTGCACTGATTAATTTTCTTTTGAATCCCCCTTCCTGAAGACACAGTGGACATCCTTGCAGCCATGAGATAACTACAAAGCCTTATACCACATGTTTGTCTAGAGATGACAAGTGGCATCCCACCACAGACCGTGCCCAAGGACCTGCTGGGCAGCCTATTCTCTGAATCCTGCCTGTGCACAAGCTGAAAGAAGGACTGACATTAACCCTTGGTTCATTACACTACTAAAATCCTTACCTTGGAAGGACTTATCTGCCATTTTTGATCACGGAATGTATGTAATGGTAATGTAATAGTAAGATTTCTCACTGCACTTGCATGTCCAACTCTCTGCCCCCAAACATATAATGATGTTCTCTCTTGCATTATTTATTTCCAGAAAAACTCCTGACTCCACTGGTGAAGGAGGCAGATGTGAAGCATCCATTCCTCCCCTCTTCTGGTTAATATATCCTCCTCAATGAATCTCCTTTATTACTTGACAATACTCATTGTCTCTGTAATTGGCTTTCTGTGGGGCAAGCAACAGAGGCACACGCTCCCTAATCCCTAAAACATCCAGTATTAGAAAGTAGAGAAACTGTTTTTAAGAAGTCTTAAAAACAACAGAAAAAAAACAAAGAAAAAGAAAATGCAGATTTATTGTCTATACAGTACAATTTTATACTCTGATAGAAAGTTCCACTTTGTATTTTTTCTTATTTACTTGCATCTTTTTTTTTTTTTTTTTTTTAGTGAGATGAACATGCCTGCATAGAGTTCATTATTATTCCTTCTCTGGTGTCTTATATTGCAACAGTTCAAGATATATTTTTTATTTATTTGAGAAAAAGTATGATAAAATAAAAAAGTCTAACTTAGAGTAGACTTAAAGTCATCTTACCTTTCATATTAAATCCTAATAGTCTTTAATAGACCATTAGGAAGATTTTAGCCCATCTTTTTACATAAGAGAGAAGAAAACTTTATGGCAAAACCATTTTCTTCCTCATTTACTTTAAATCAGATATCTAATTTGTTAATAGATTAAAGCCATTTAATTGCAATAAAAACTCTAAATCAGAGGTTGACAAAATGGGCAAGTATCTGATTATGTTTCTGGACCTATTCAATGGGTAATCAAAAGTATAATTTTTACTTGATTACATTTAAGAAGGATAACACTTCAGTTTTGTATCAGTTAATCATGAAACCAAAAAAATATATTAAAATACTTCATAGCCTTTACACCACCTGCCCAAAGGTACAGTAATTACTGAAAGAAGAATAGGGAGTAAGATTATTTCTAAGAGAATTTTTTTTTTTTTTTTTTGAAGCCCTGTATTGGGTGATGGTCTTCTTCCTGCTCCTCCTCCTCCTCTTCCTCCTCCTTCTTCTTCTTTTTTTTTTTTTTTTTTTTTTTATTAAATCATAGCTGTGTACATTAACGCAATCATGGGGAACCACACACTGGTTTTATATACAATTTGACATATTTTCATCACACTGGTTAACATAGCCTTCCTGGCATTTTATTAGTTATTGTGTTAAGACATTTATATTCTACATTTAGTAAGTTTCACATGTACCCTTGTAAGATGCATCGTAGGTAGGGTCCCACCAATTACCCTCCCTCCATCCATCCTATAATTTCAATACTTACTTAAATTATGGCTACATGATTAGTGAGACGGATCCATAGGGTAAATGAAAAAGGTCTAGTGAAAGATGATACTTACATTTAATAGCAAGAAATATAAGCATTTGCATTTATCAGATATTCTCACCTCTGTTCTTTTACCTATTTAATTTTGGGAATTGCAATTTTATGAGATGAACATTTTGACCAAAAAGAATACAATGTCATTCTTTTTTGATCACCTATTTATTATATTGCTCTGAGTCAATTTACATAAATTTCAAGGTGTATGTGTTCTCTCTTAGATTTTAACACTATTGAAAAAGTAGTCAATAAATATTGTTGTGTTTCTTAATAGTTATTGGTATTTTAACAAGTATAAAGCAAAAATGTTTCATAATTCTGCCTCCTTGATAATTACAGTTGACACGAAAAAATCAGAAGCAGAATATGAATACTGGTAGATAATGCAGACTTGCTATGAGAAGTAAAGGGAAAAGTAAAACCTTCATCTTCCAAACCCCAGCAGGTCATCAAAATGACTAAATGAGTTTGTCTAGAATGACTAGAACGAGACCAAGTGCACAAGACACCAGCGCATGTTAGCTGGGCTACTTCTTGTCTCATTTACTAAAGGTACTCTTACTGTTCTAAAATATCTACTGTGTTCAGTTTATTAATTCTATAGTGCATTTCTGCTTCCTTTGGGTCTCTACTGCATTCTTTGCTTCAGTAAAAGTCAACCTTAAAAAGAGCCAGTTCTCCTGTTTATAAATTCTCTTAATTACCAGTTTGCTGAAAATAAAACTCCCTTCAAAATTTTGAAACCTATTTAGTGGCTGTGAATTTCTGTCCCATTACAAGTTTTTAAAAATAAACGTATTTAACGACTTACTGTGACAAATAATTATAGGATATAAAAAATGATCAAATTTTTATATTTTATGCTTTATGTATTTTATGCTTTAAGTATTTTATGCTTTAGTGAGTTGTTTTGTGTCTCATATCTTCCTAATTTTATCCATTTTCATGACTTGTTAAAAAACATTTTTTTCCAAAAAAGTTAAAATAGCATATTTCTATTATAATAATAATTACTGATCATATGAGATGTTTCATATAAAATATATAATTTCTAAGATGGTTTAGTTATAGGATCATGATATAGTCCTGACTAAAATAAGAAGTGAACTGGAATATTTATAGCTCTTCTTGAAGGAGTAGTGTGATTTAACACATAAGTCTGGGTACAAATATGCTCTGCATATTATTGCTCGCACCTATAATCCTAGGAAGCCCAGGAAGGTGGATCGCTTGAGTTCATGAATTTGAGACCAGCCTGAGCAACAGCAAGACCCTGTCTCTACTGAAAATAGAAAAACTGAAACAAGAGGATAGCTTGAACCCAAGTTAGAGGTTGCTGTAAGCTATGATGTCATGGCACTCTACTCATGTCACCCAGGGTGACAGCGTGAGACTCTGTCTCAAAAAAAAAAAAAGAAAGAAAGAAAGAAAGAAAGAAAGAAAGAGAAAAAGAAAGAAAATACCTCTAAAAGATTATGGTTTTTATAAGTTAATTATTGGTAAAATTTCATTACATTACATTAGTGGGTTTCATTTGAGGCTGTATGTTAGGCTTGATTGCTTTTGTTCAATGGACCTCAGAAATTTTCTAATGGGTCAATTGACATGTTTGCAATTTTATATTGTCTATAAAAATCTTACAGATAAACTTCTAAGTCACCTATTGCAGAGTGATTATTTTGACCTTGTTTGTATTTACTTGCACAACTTTAATTTAAAACATAAGAATACAGTCAATTAAGAGAAGTGACTGGGTTATATATGTCTTTGAAATTGTCAAAATTACTTTATCTTTATTGAAAAGCACCACATACCTCACAGAGGACAGTTTAACTTCAAGATATAAAGTTCTATGGAGAGAGAACTTAGTTCATCTGGAAAATACCTCTTAACTTTGTTCATTCGTGGTCAAGCCTATTCTTAAATAAAGGTAAGTGTGAAGAGAAATGGAAGGTAATGCCAAGGATAAATAAGTAAATAGATTGATAATACCAACAAAGGAGATAAAGATCATTGAGAGCGTTTTTAGCTGCCCACTTGGTGGACCTCAGTGCATCCCGACATTATTTAGATATATCCAGGGAAAGGGTGAGAACAGAAGTAGGCATCCCAGTGAATACCAGCCAGGTTGACAGGAAGGAGGTTGTTGAAAAAGATTTGTGATAGTCACTTAATGACTGATAGTCACTCATGTCTCATCACACTGAACTTCAGGTTTCTAAGTTCTCATGGAAGCGACTCTTCCTCGTGGTCATATAAGGAATCCTATTATTCATTCTTTAATCTCCTGTCCAAATACCACAACCCAGAACAAGGCTTTCATCTGCCTCCTGCAGCCTGGGCACATTCGCTGCTATTATCTTAGCCTCATATTTTGCATAGGATGACTGAGACCATATACCCCGGATTTAGAAAAGGCCTCAGGATAGCCTGTCTGCCTGAGTTGGCAGATGGAGCAGGTCTTCTGGCCCTGAGGAAAAACTCAGCCAGGTTGTAAATGACCAGTGTGGTTTCTGCAGGCTTGTATTTCTTTGGGACTGGAAGGCAGATGACCTTTAGATTCCTGAGAAGTTTCCTGATAAGTAGTATATTACCACTTTATTACATTAAATTCTCCCTCTCCTCCTAAGTACTCAACTAGGCACTCCTAATTTACAGAAGTCATAAAATTTCAGCTCACAGGTAAGACTAATTATTCCTTAGTTTCAGACCTGGGGTCTGCTGCTTCCCCTCTTTATTATTATAGATAGAATAGGAGCAAAATTGTTATGGACAGTGCCAAAAAATCCTATTATGGACTGAGAGGTCAGGCAGTGTCATTTTCACCTTCTAAAACACAAATTAATTTATATCCTCCTAAAATTTACACTTAAAAAGATTTTGTTTTGAAGTGGGACATAAGGCCACTGTGTTCTCTTTAAATTTTGTCTCCCTTCGGTTTTACAAACTATCGGATTTGAAACTATAATTAAGAAATAATATTGGTTCAGTGGTCTCGGAGTCCCTACCATAGAAAACATTTTTTGGGGTTTGTTTATGTGTTAGGGTATTTTTTTCTTCCAAGTTTAAAATAGAAAAGAAGAAAAAATGAGCAAGGGAATGACCATTTAAGCACACATGCTGAATTTTGACACATGGTAGGCTGTGTTTTGGATAGGGGGCAAAGAGAAGAGGTGTGATGCAAATGTAATTTGAATTACATGGATAGCTTTTAAAGATATAGTAACACATTTTCTGTATTCTTCATGATTTGGAAAAAAGGAATAAGAAACAGAATGGTTGTCATAAGCCAGTACTTCTTGTCCACTCTATTTTTTTTTTTTTTTTTTCTGTTTAGACAATACTGGAGTAAACATTTAACCTTTGAGATGGGTGATTGCTAATTTACAGCATTGCATGTGCCGAGCCTTGGCGTGTTTGCTTTCAGATCCTTTCCCACTTTAATCCGTATCACTGGAGAGGGAGTTGTGAGGCCAGGGGACCCTGGCCTGGGGCTCTAGTGACCTGTCTCCTCCAGGGTATCTGCTAATCTAACTGGATTCCACATCCACTATTTGTCTCTGCTCATTCATCATGTGAGGATACATTCCCTATATTAAATTCCATCTGGTTTAAATACATAGTATACTTTTTCTGTTTGCAACTAAGCATAAAATCAAGAAAACTGAAAGTATGTGTAGATCTTATTGGTTAGTTAATATTCATTCAATCACAGGATGGAGAAAGCTTGTCAAACCTTCCTTAAGCAGAATAGTGTATCTAATAGCTCTCATAACTAAAAGACCAAGAATTGCCCCTAAATTATCAGCAGAATTCATCTCTTGGGGTAGACTGCTTGTTTGTTTCTTTTGTTTCCTTTAGATTGACCCCATTCTCAGACTTAGTCTCGCTTTGTCATAACACAAATTTTAAGAAAAGGAGAAATTAACTTTCCTAATAGCTACAGCCAGGCTCCGTTATTGGTATCAGCTCCTTTGGCTCTGCCCAATTGAGAGATTAAGTCACTACTAGACTCGGGGGCTGGACTTTCTGTCTCGCCCTCCCAGCCAGTCTCCACCTTGTCCTCGTCCAGTTTCTCCTCATATTATCTTCATCAGAAGGAGGAAGGTCTTAGAACAGCTTGGTATGTGATTTGGGAAGCTCAAGCAAAGTCACATGAAATGGAGAGAGCTAATCACAAGCCAAGGTCACTGATGGCTTGTCATGAACACATACCCATCAGGCAATGAAATAAATGAATAGCCTCTTTGTTTTGAAATGTAAATAAAATGAGTAATTTATTAATTAATCATCCCTGATAGAAAGCTAACTTGCCTATAAACACCAGTGTAATGTGAATTCACAAAAAGAAAAAGAAACTCCATGAATCTGAAAGCAGAAAAGCCAGGCAGGGCCTAGGCTATAACACTTGTGTGATTTTGTGTTGCCAATAAATAGCACCCTTCTTTCCTGAGTTCTGAACAAGTTTATATAAATAGACAAAAGAATCAGAAAGACAGAGAATGGAATATTATTTTTATTACTAGAAAGGCTAACATGGTCTTTCCAGGGCAGACACACGCACTAACGGTCTATTGTTTTATATCTCCACATTTGCAAACAGGAAATGAGATGGGCCTTCACAACTGTTTCTAGAGAGTATTTAGTCCTGATCCATGTGTGGTTGCTCTCTGGAACACAAATAGAAAAAAATTCACTTGTCCTAGAAATAGAGAGAGGAAAAAAGGCCTAAGTTAAATATGTTTAATTGTTTTTCCATTCCACCAATGAGATGTCAATCTTCCCCTTATAAATGTATAAACATTGTCAGGTAGTAGAGAATTGTATTTTCTGGGCTCAGGCTAGAATGCTGTAATGGAAATGAAAGGATCCTTCTATGAGCACTGATAAAATATGTGATATTTCTTATCTACAAATATTTTAGCATTGGATAATGTCTAAATAAATGTACTACACTAAGATGTGAAACACATACATAGGAAAGGGTTTTGGAAAAAATATGCATCACGATAGTTATTTAGGTGGGGGGTCTAACACTGAATCTTATAGGCCTTAATACAACAAATAATTGCAGATGATGACCAGCCATTAGTATTATTATCTTCTGATTATAAGAAGTACAAATAAGATTTTGGAAACTTCTAGAAGCATAGCATATCAATCAAAAGAAATTATTTTGACATTAAAGGTTACTATTTCCACACAGGGAATTTACTGTGATTTTACATAACTAATGAAAACAAGACCTACATTCATGAAATAGAGAAGCATGTTTTCTGGCTGGGTTAGCATCACAAAAGCCTGAGAGAAAAAATAATCTTTAGAATCTGGCTTTCTTCTTTTTGGATAACAGGTAGAGACTAAAGTAGTATTCTCAAACTAAGACAGTTTAATTGCTTCACAAAGATTTCTGAAAAAAGTTTAACTTCTAGAAATGATGCATAAAAGTAAAGATGCTGGGTGATAAGAAGGGTGCATTTTTCCAAGAATATGCAACACTTCCAGTGTGGCTTGGGTCCCAATGCTTATAAGAAGCCTTGTTCTACAAACAAGAATACCCTAATTTGTGTTGGCTTGTTTTCTGCTGTTACCAAAGCCTTTCTAGAATTATCTAGAATTATGTGTTTTGAAGTAACCTCAATCTTAGATAAGTTGCATGAAAAATAGAGAGAACTTCTGCACAACCTTTACCTAGATGTCTTGACTGTTAATATTTTGCTACATTTGTTTTGTCATTGTCTCTCTGTCTCTCTCCTTAGTTCATAACATGTATGTATTTTCTGAAACATTTGAAAGTTTCAAATATGATCTCTTTATCCCTAATATTTCAGTGCTTTTTTTTTTTTTTTTTTTTTGAGACAAAGTCTCACACTGTCACCCTCAGTAGAGTGCCATAGCATCATAGCTCACAGCAACCTCAAACTCTTGGGCTCAAGCAATTCTCTTGCCTCAGCCTCCCAAGTAGCTGGGATTATAGGCACTGCCATAACTTCCGGCCTCATGAGTGCATATTTCTTAAGAATGAAGACATTCTCTTATAATAACATAAGTGAAATTATTAGAGTTGGAAAATTAACTTGATGTAGTATTATTATCTAATCTACAGAACTTATTCAAATCTTGCTAATTATCCAAATATTGTTCTTTGTATGATTGTACTTTCAATTCCAACTCTTTCTGGGTTCAGAATTTAGCTAAAGCATAGTTACAGAAAGCAGAGATTTAAGGTATCAGTGCTCATGAGAAAGGAAATTACAGTAATAATAAATAAATAAATAATAAAGTCTTATAATTATGACTATTAAAAAACCAGACACATATTGACCACTAATTACCTACATTCACATATTAGAAAGGGATTTTTAAGTTGGCTCAGAGAAATGTCTTCTTCTTTATATGTGCTTGTTTTTAATTGCAACTTAAATGGTACTCACTCTGGTTTTCTTCCTAGAGGTTAGAGGAATGTTAGTATTTTGCCACATTTGTTTTGTCATTCTCTGTCACCCAAGGAATGACCCTTCTCCCTGTCATTCCTGAAGTGGGCAGTAATGCCCAGGGCTTTCCATGGGAATGACATCTGCTAACAACTTGAACTTATCTGAAATCATTGTCTAATATTTAGTCTTTTAGTGGGTCTCATGCTAGATTTCTTCCCAGTGTTTTTATCTTTAACTCTCCATTTCATTTTTTATTCCTCTTGTCTGTTCTCACTTTCTTTTTTTCTTTACTTCGTTTCCTACTTATTAATATTAATAGTCTTTATTTTATACAACAGCTTTAGGTAGCAGGAAAACTGAAGGGAAAGTAAGTTCCTACATTTTAACCCCACCCCAATCTTCTCACCATCAACATTCCGGCACTAGGCTGGTATATTTGTTACAAATGAACAAACATAATACAACATTACCAGGTAGAGTCCATGATTTACATTAGCATCTACCCTTGGTGTTGTACATTTTTGTGGTTAGACAAATATATTATGACATATATTCATAATCATATGCAGTAGCCCCCAAATCACCCATAAAGTCACCATACATAGAGAAAATGGGAATTTGTAGCCAAATGTACCTTTATTACCAAAATATTCATTACAAAATTTTATAAAATATTTATAAAATATTTTCTTTTCTTTTTTTTTTTCTCACTTTATCACCCTTGGTAGAGTGCCATTACATCATAGCTCACAGCAACCTCCAACTCCGGGGTTTAGGCGATTCTTTTTATTTATTTATTTATTTATTTATTTTTTATTATAGATAAAAATATGCACCATAGATGTGGCCCAACCAATCACCTTCCCTCCACCCAAACCTCCCCCCTTCCTTCCCCTACCTTGGTCTTTTCCTCATATTCTTGTGGTATAGTTGGGTTATAGCCTTCATGTGAAAGCTATAGTTTACCTTCATAGTAGGGCTGAGTACATTGGGTACATTTTCTTCCATTCCTGGGATACTTTGCTAAGGAAAATATGTTCCAGCTCCATCCATGTAAACATGAAAGAGGTAAAATCTCCATCTTTCTTTAAGGCTGCATAGTATTCCATGGTATACATGTACCACAGTTTGCTAGTCCATTCGTGGGTCGACGGGCACTTGGGCGTCTTCCATGACTTAG
>CAUYPK010041906.1:0-52658 GCA_963574355.1 Loris lydekkerianus
AGTTGGGGAGGTGTCTCTCCAAGATTAGACCCCAGCAGGATCACTCTATTGTTGCTGGATCTTTGTAGGGAGTGACCCTGTGTAGTTCCTCTGGGGCTGCTGTAGGTAGGGGATTCTGGTTGTGGAAGCAGCTCCGGTGTGCGACACACCTAGATTCAGCAACAGGGCTGGGGGTTGTGCGCATGGTTCTCTGTGCCTGGCGCCCAGTGACTTTGGCACAGAGAGCCCAAGGCTTTAGCAGTCTCTGGCCAGGAGAAGGGCTCTGTGCAGAGGCAGGGAGGGCTCCAGAGGGCGCGCAGCTACCAGAGTCCCTGGTCAGATGGATGAGCTAATGTGGAGGCTGGGAGGACACAGGAGGGGGGACGCAGGGTTGCGTGGCTCTTGCAGTTCCTGGTCAGGGAATGTGGAGCCCCAGTGGGTGCGGGTCACAGGTCGGGGGTCGCTGCACACGTCTTATGGAGGTCTGGGCGGTGCCTAGCCCAGGAGTTTGAGGTTGCTATGAGCTGTGACGTCAGGGCACTCCACCCACGGCAACAGCCCAAGGCTCCAGTGCTCCAAAACCATCTCTCTCTGCTCCTTAGGATTAGGGCTGTGAGGCAATTCAGTCCCTTCCTTTAAGCTGCTTAGTCACTAGGTTACTTTGTCCTGCCCGATCCTTGCTCTGGGACCCTGAGGGCAAAGCTTGCCGGAGCAGTTTTTCCACACAATGGCTTCCACTGAGCCCGGCTCAGTGGCTCATTTTGGTGCCCCAGACGATGCCCAAAGTTCTCCACACTTTTGCTCAAGCTCTCCCCAAGGCAGCTCAACTGAGTGCCAAGTCCAAGAACACCAAAAAAGTTCACAGGTAAGGCCTTTCCAGTTTGCAGTCTCACTGCTGCTTGTACTCATGTTTGCCAGGGTGATTAGGTCGATCGAACACACGCAGCCACTTGCCAGTTTTCCACTGTTTTTGTCTTCCTCCTGGGGTCCAGAAGTCCCTTGCTGGCTCCCTGTATCCTCAAAGGGATGATCATAGGCAGATCCCACCGGCCAGAGATGTCTGGATTCTTGTCTCCCCAGATTCACCAAGCCCAGTTACAGGGAAGCTGTTACTCAGTCGCCATCTTTAATCCACCCCCTATCTGGCCATTTCTTATGGATTTTTAAAACATCATTGATAAGATTCCAGTAAGAGAAGGCTTGAACTGGAATTTTCTCAGGGCCAAATGATTTATAATAATCCTTAAAACAATCTCCTACTCTAGCCCATTGTCTCTCATCAATAGTTCCTTCAAGGGGGAACCATGGACATACATCTCCAACAAATTCAAAAAATCTCTTAAGATCCTTCTTCTTAACCCGAGTTTCTCGTGTCTTGAGGGACTCTTTAAGCCCCTGTAAGAATAAATCATGTTTACTCAATGTTTGTCCCATGATTGCGTTGCTTCACTTACCCAAATCGGATCTAATTCACAGACAGGTGCCTCTGTGGTGATCACAGTGCAGATCTGTCTCACTTCTTCATTAAAGTGGTGATCACAGTGCGGATCTGTACTCGCTCTTCCCTTTAAGCAGCGATCCAAGGTGCCGGCCGGCCTTTACGAAGCAATGCTCTTTCAGGCCCCAGACCCAAATGGCCCCACATCTGGGCGCCAGTTGCCCCAGCCCATGGGGCTAGTTCAGCACGGACCTAGGGTATGGGGATGAGAGAGTGAAAGAAACAAGAGACACGAAGATGAGAGCAAGACAGGAGTCTGATCAAGCTCTGAAAACTTTATTTTTTAACAGATATTTAAATACAAGCACAGGGAGGAAGTGTGCTAGGGGGTATGAGAGGGTGGGGAATCCCCGGAGCAGGTGTGGTAATCCAATGGTCAGAATGTTCGTTTTGCCTAGGGCAGTAACCTTCCAAGCACCTGACTTATTGCGATAAGTTTCCATAGTGAGCTTGCTCTTAAGTATTGGCTCCCGGCAGTGGAGACTTACTCAGGCTCATTTTGTTACTGGACAAAGAGGGTCTGAGCACCTGTCACTGTCAGCCAATATGCAGAGACCAGGATAGATCCACCAAACTTTGTCAGAAGGCCAGCAATTCTGGACAACATTGACAGTAGCCTCTCCAAGACTGTTCTGTTTTTTCCATTTCTAAAATCACATAATGGTTCAAAGCAAAGGCCACATTAACTCTTACTTTAAATAATAATCAGCTGGCAGCACCTTTGGCTCAGTGGGTAAGGCGCTGGCCCCATATACCAAAGGTGGCAGGTTCAAACCTGGCCTCAGCCAAACTGCAACAAAAAAATAGCTGGGCATTGTGGCAGGCGCCTATAGTCCCAGCTACTCAGGAGGCTGAGGCAAGAGAATTGCCTAAACCCAGGAGTTGGAGGTTGCTGTGAGCTGTGATGCCATGGTATTCTACCAAGGGTGATAAAATGAGACTCTGTCTCTAAAAAATAAAAAATAATAATAATCAGCAAAACTCATTGATAATCTATTATAACATTTCTATTCAAAAGTTAATTTCCTAATCAATCATCCTAAAGCAAGGACAATTTAACCTTATTTTAAATAATAATCAGCCTAATGCTGTAATAGTGACCTATTACAGCATTTCCAATTCAAAAGCCAATTTCTTAAATCAATCTTTCTAAACTATTCAAGATGTGCATCCTTAAGGTGGGTGCTAAATTTATAAAACAAGAATGGAAGACAGAAGGCGAAGGTCAGGCGGGACCTAAATAGACCAGACCAGCTTTGTCACACGGGCCCTAGGCTGGCTGACTCCATCTTATTCTCACTACATGTGCTTTCAGTTTCGAACTCCTGACTTCAAGAGAGTCTCCTGTCTTGGTCTCACAAGGTGCTAGGATTACATGCCTGAACTACTGAGCCTGGCCGAATATTTGCATTCTTTTCATAATCTCATAAGAGAAAAATAACATTGAGCATTTTTCATTGTGTTATGACAATTTGATTTCTTTACCCCTAATCTGAAATCTCCCTCTTTTCATAATTCACGAGTGCATCCCCAGCAGCAAGCACTTATAAAGCACTCAATAAAAGAAAGAATATGATAGAAATGTCCTATGGCTGCTCTTTTGAATAGTAAAATAGTAATGGTTACATTTGTTTTAGGAACATAGCCAAGAGCAAAAAGCCACTGAATTCATAGTATAGTGTTAAAAGAAAAAAAAATTTTTTTTGGAACAGATTCTCACTCTGTCACCCTGGGTAGAGTGCTATGGGATCATCGCTCACAGCAACCTCAAACTTTTGGGCTCAAGCGGTCCTCTTGCCCCAGCTCCCTAGTAGCTGGGACTATAGATGCCCACCACATTCTACTAATTTTTCTATTTTTAGAAGAGATGGGAGTCTCTTCTCAGTTTGGTCTTGAACTCCTGAGTTCAAGTGATCCTCCTGCCTAAGCTTCTCAGAGTGCTAATAGGTGTGAGGCACTGTATCCAGCTAAAAGACAAACTTTTTTCTTTTGAGATGGAGTCTCACTTTGTCACCCTCAGTAGACTGCTGTGGCGTCACAGCTCACAGGAACCTCAAACTCTTGGGCTTAAGTGATTCTCTTTTTTTTTTGAGACAGAGTCTCACTATGTCGCCCTGGATAGAGTGCCCTGGCGTTACAGCTCACGCAACTTCAAACTCTTGGGCTTAAGCGATTCTCTTGCCTCAGTCTCCCAAGTAGCTGGGATTACAGGTACCTGCCACAATGCCTGGCTGGTTTTTTTGTTGTAGTTGTCGTTGTTTAGTAGGCCTGGGCCTTTAGAACCTGCCAGCCCCAGTGTATGTGGCCACTGCCCTAACCGCTGAGCTACAGGCACCAAGCCTAAAAGACAAACTTTTGACAATCAAAATTTAGCAATGTTTAACTGAGCAAAGAACTATTGGCAGATTGGTCAGCCCCTGCTCTCCTGGGCCCCTATCAGAATAGATTCAGAGTGGCTCCAGCACTGCCTTATGATCAGAGAGGCTTTATGGACAAAAAAATGAAAGTCACGTGCAAAAAATGGAAGTGAGGTACAAAATAGCCAGATTGGTTACAGCTCTTGCCTTATTTGAACACTGTTTGAAGAGCTGGCTGCCTGTGAGTGGTTGTGAGAAAGGATAATTGGGAAAAGTAAGGTCTAAGAGAACAGAGGTCTCTAAGGAGACCCCAAGGACGCACCTGTGAGGTCCTCCCTGTGATGACTCAGCTCTTAGGAATTTGTAGAAACTTAACTTCCTGGGACCTGGAAACTAACACTTGCTTCTGCTTCCGTAGAAGCCCACAGTTCTGTAAAAGCCAGAGCTAGCTTCTCCCACTAAATTCAAACTGACCAATGAGAAAGGTACCCGTGGGCCAGAACTTTTTGACTCAGGGAAGACTGAGCCAGTCAGGGAGCCTGGCCATTTTGAATTCTTCTGTGCCTTTGCTCCTCCGTCTGAAATAAAGCCCTTTCTCTTTTAAACAGGGTGTTTGAAATAAATAAATAAATAAATAAATAAACAAACAAACAAACAAACACGGTGTTTGGGTATTCATTCTCTCCATTGGGCCTCATCTTCCTGCAACAGTTGAAGTATGACTGCTGTGATTGGCTGAATGCTACTTTACAAGAGCAGCTTACAGTTCCCTCTATACTGAGACACTTTTAGGTCAAACTCAACATATGTAAGGAGGCGGCTTTAGGCTAACTTAATTTAGCAATAGTCAGAAAGTCACATATCTCAGGCAAGAAATGGACAAAAATTATAAAAAAAATTTGGTTTAAAGATCTCAGTTGGATTTATCCGCGATTTTAGAATCAGACAATTTTTCTTCTAAGGTAGGGAGAGAAAGGCCAGTGATTTTTCAGCTGGTGTGCTGTGAGAGAATCTGAGGTATGCCACAAAAAATTTTAATGATCATTCATTAAATTATTTTGGAAAGAAGCTCAAAGCATAGTAAGTATGTTCTTTTTCTTTTTTTTTTTGAGACAGAGTTTTTGTCACCCTTGGTAAAGTGCTGTGACATCATAGCTCACAGCAACCTCAAATTTTGGGCTCATGTTATTCTCTTGTTTCAACCTCCCAAGTAGCTGGGACAACAGGCACCCTCCACAGCTCCTGGCTATTTTTAGAGACAGAGTCTTGCTCTGTCTCAGGTTGGTCTTAAACCTGTGAGCTCAAGCAAACCACCTGCCTTGGCCTCCCAGAGTGCTAGAATTACAGGCGGGAGCCACTGCGTCCGGCTTTTTATTCTTTCCTTGATCAACATAAGTTAGGCGTGTCATGGAAGTTTAACTATAGGTTCAAGTGTGCTGTGAGATAAAAAAGGTTGAAAAACTGTTAAATCCAAGTATAACCAGCAACAAGGCTTTGATACCATTCACCTGTCTAGATATTAGTCTGAAAGTAGATTATGCCTGTACAAAGTGGATAATTTACTGTTGCCTCAGGAAATTGACGTCATGTTTGCTACATCAGGCCAAGCTTGCTTTCATAATCTTTATTTTTATTATTATTTTTTTCCATTGAGGCATTTTATTTTTCAGTATATATTACATCCCTAGAAAAAGAATCCCAGGATTTTCCCTCCTGTGTGTTTTCTTCTTGCTTCTTCATGGTCCATGATGCCAGCTGAAGTTGTCAGTACAATGAAACCAAACTGGCGGGATGGGAGCAGATTATTTTGCCATTTTTCTAGATCTTTGAATTGCACATCAAACCTTGGGCTGATCACTCCACACTTGTTTAACCTGCCTGTGAGGTTCACAACAATTTTCCCAGCTCTGTGATCATTGATGATTTCAAATTCGCCAATGTAACCATGCTTCATCATCACAGTTAGAAACCGGACGATGACTTTGGAGCACAGCCTTATAAGAACCTGGCGTTTGCCTCTCTTTTCAGCATTGTTGATGCTCTTAAGAGCTTCAGCCAGGACGTTCATGCACACCATTATGGCGGCACGGAAAGATGGCAGAAAAAGCTTTCATAATCTTTAGTAAGGGGTCAAAGCTACTCAGAAAAATGTGACCAAAGTTCTTCTCAAACCATGGCCATAATCATCACCCACATCATCTTAAATATTACAAAATCCCCAAATGAGCCTTCTCCTCATCCTCTCCATTTTTAATTCTATGGAAATATTTACTAAAACATGAGCACAGGTATTTTCTCACAAAATTGACCTCTGTACAGTGTCTTACTTCTAGTAAAGATAACATCAGCAGGGGCCAGGCATAGCGTAGCACTTGGGGAGGTTTGCTTGAGGTCAGGAGTTCCAGGCAGCAGTGAGCCATGATCGTGCTCCACTGCTCTACAGCTGGGGTAACAGAGTAAGACCCTGTCTCTAAAAAATTTTTTTTAAAAAAAGGAACAACATCAGACTGATATCATGTCAACTATTGATCTTTAGCAAAACAGGAACATGATCTTTGATACTCAGCCTGCTCCCCTGAGGCATTCAATGAATATCAGTATGATTTTTCTTCCATGTTCTTCTCACTTCTATCTTTTGGCTTGGCAATCTCTGTGGCAGTGCTTGGGATTTTCTATGTAGATAATCATATCATTTCCAAATAGGGACAGTTTCATTTCCTTACAATAGGTATGTCTTTTTTTTTTTTTTTTTTAATGAGACAGGGTCTCAGCCGGGTTGCCCAGCCATGTTGCCCAGACTAGATTCAAACTCTTGGGCTCAAGTGATCCTTCCACCTGACTTCTGTGTAAAATTTGACAAGATAATAATAAAATTCATATGGAATTTCAAGGGAGCCAGAAGAATCAAAATCAATCCTGAAAAAGGAGAAGAAAGTTATAAACACTCACTTTCTCATTTCAAAATTTATTATAAAATCACCACACATGGTGACTCAGGGCCTATAATCCTAGCACTCTGGGAAACTGAGGTAGGATGATTGCTTGAGCTCAGAAGTTTGAGACCAACCTGAGTAAGACTGAGACTTCATTGCCACTAAAAATAGAAAAATTAGCCAGGCCTGTAGTCCCAGCTTCTCAAGAGGTTGAGGCAAGAGGTTGCTATGAGCTAGGCTGACGCCATGGCACTCTAGCCAGGACAACAGAGCAAAACTCTCTCTCTTTAAAAAAAAAAAAAAAAAAAAAAAATTGGCCGGGCACGATGGCTCGTGGCTATAATCTTAGCACTCTGGAAGGCCCAGACAGGTGGATTGTTTGAGCTCACAAGTTCAAGGCAAGCCTGAGCAAAAATTAAGACCTCATCTCTACTAAAAATAGAAAAACTGAGGCAAGAGGATCGCATGAGCCCAAGAGTTGGAGGTTGTTGTGAGCTATGATGCCATAAGCACTCCATCCAGGGAGACAGCTTGAGACTCTCTCTCAAAACAAACAAACAAAAAATTACTATAAAACAGTAGTAATCAAAACAGTGTGATACTGGAACAAGGATAGACATATAGATCAATAGGAGCAGAACTGACAGCCCAGAAATAAACCCACAGACTTATGGTCAATTGATTTTTGACAAGGTACTGAGACCATTCAAAGGGGAAAGAATAATCTTTTCAACAAATTGTGCTGGGACAACTGGATACGCATAGGCAAAAGAGTGAAGTTGGACTCTTATCTTACACCATATACAAAAATTAGCTCAAAATGGACCAAACACCTAAATGTAAGAGCTTAAACTGTAAAACTCTTCAAAGAAAACATAGGGGTAAAATCTTCATTGTATTGGATTTGTCAAAGGATTCTTAGATATAACACCAAAAGCATGAGCAACAAAAGAAAAAATAAATAAAGTGAACGTCATTAAAATAAAATAACTTTGGTGCTTCAAAGGACACTACATGAATCTTATTGAAACATTAGCTTAGCTGGTTTGCTCTGATAATGCTCCAGCAGAGAAGGATGGGGATGGACGCTGGTGCCACACTGCCGCCAGTTGGGCACTGGACTCTCACAGGCTCTACTTGACCTGTTGTAACTGAGCTGGAGGTGCTCTTCATTCCTTCCGGGTGGAGTTGGGGGTTGGCCCTTCACTAGGCCTCCACTAGTTCCTCCTGGGCAGGGAGGGGCTGGAGGGCTCAACAAGCTTCTGAGTTGGACTTCGCTGACAATCAGGGATGGGGTGTGTGGCCTCTGGGCTCCTTACTTCTGGGGGGTCACCAAAGTCTTTAATCTCCACTAGGCTTCCTCTAACACCTGCTGATGGTGCCAGGGGCAGAGTTGGAGCACTTTATTATAGTCTGGCAAAGGTAGAAGTGTAAGCTCCTCACTTGGCCTCCACTCATGTAGGTGGGTTGGAGCTATGGATTTTTTTCTGTGATGTTTGGTTTGAGTGTAGAAGTTTAAAGGTTTTCTGTTTTGCTAGGCTGTTCTTTTTCTGATCCTTTGGCTAAAGAGAATAGGCTTTTGTTGGGGCTTTTCTTCCTATGTGCCAGTTGCTGGCTTCTTCAGCTGCAGTCCAGGATAAGTGTATGTGAGGCAAAAAGACAACGCAGAGGACTCATGCTCTTCCTTGGTTCCTGAGGTCCCCAGTGCATCTGACTTCTGTCTTTCAGAATCTTCCTGTTTTCATTTTTTCCTTTTTTTTTTTTGAGAGACAGGTTCTTGCTATGTTGCCCAGGCTGGAGTGCAGTGGCTATTCACAGGCGAGATCCCACTGCTGATCAGCCTGGGAGTTTTGACCTGCCCCATTTCATACCTGGCCGGTGCATCCTCCCTTAGGCAACCTGGTGGCCCCTCGCTCCCAGGAGGCGACCATATTGATGCCAAACTTAGTGTTTTGGGTTTCTTTTAGAGACAGAACCTCACTCAGTAGCCCTGGGGTTGAGTGCTATGGCATTATATTAATATCTCACAGCAATTTCAAACTATTGGGATCAAGTGATCCTCTTGCCTCAGCCTCCTGAGTAGCTGGGACTATAAGGCACCTGCCAAAATGCCCAGCTATTTTTTTTAGAGACGAAATCTCACTCTTGCTCAGGCTGGTCTCCAACTCCTGAGGCAATCCACCCACCTTTACCTCCCAGAGTGCTAGGATTACAGACATGAGACACTGTGCCCAACCCTGATGTCAAACTTAGTGTGGAGACCCAATTGGCATAGCATATCTGTTTGTTTCCAGATCATAGCTTTTTTTTTTTTTTGAGACAGAGCCTCAAGCTGTCGCCCTAGGTAGAGTGCCGTGGCATCATGCATCACAGCTCACAGCAACCTCCAACTCCTGGGCTTGAGTGATTCTTCTGCCTCCACCTCCCAAGTGGCTAGCACCACAGGCACCCACCACAATGCCCAGCTATTTTTTGGTTGTAGTCGTCATTGTTGTTTGGCGGGGCCAGACTGGATTTGAACCCGCCAGCTCAGGTGTATATGGCTGGTGCCTTAGCCGCTTGAGCCACAGCCACCGAGCCCAGATCATAGCTTTTTAAAGCCAAAAGAAATCTTGGAGATGATTGGTTTAATTATCTTATTTTACAGTGGAAGGAAATGAAGCCCAATGTAACAGAGGATAGTTCACCTCAGTGTTAGGAGGAGATTCCAGTGTGTTGCCTCAATCAGATGGCTTTATTTCATTTTATTAGATGTGTACTCAATTAATTGAAACTTTTTCCTTCAGATGCTAAATTTAGGGGAAGATATTGAGTACCACAAATTTTGTCCAGTGAGCAATTAATCTTTATTTGTAAATTAAACTTGGGAATCATTTTCTACGGTGTAAATCAGACTAAAAAAAATTTAATAAAAAGATACTGAACATCTTTTATGCAAAACACCAGGCTAGTATACTTTGTAAGACAGACCATGTTACCAACCCACTGGTAATGTTTCATCTCAAAAATCTATGACATGATGCAAATAAAAACTACCCTGAGATATCACCTAACCAGTGATATTCAGTGAGAATAGCCCCTATCACAAAGTCTCAAAGCTACAGATGCTGGCGTGGATGTGGAGAGAGGTGAACACTTTTATGCTGCTGGTGGGACTGCAAACGAATACAACTTTTTGGAAGGAAGTATGGAGGATACTCAAGGAACTCAAATTAGATCTCCCATTTGATCCTGCAATCCCACTATTAGGCATCTACCCAGAAGAAAAAATATCATTTTATCGTAAGGATTTGCACTAGACTGTTTCTCACAGCTCAAATTACAATCGCCAAGATGTGGAAACAACCTAAATGCCCACCAACCCAGGAATGCATTAAGAAACTGTGGTATACGTATATCACAGAATACTCTTCAGCCATTACAAAAGATGGAGACTTTATATCTTTCATATTAACCTGGATTGAGTTGGAACACATTCTTCTTAGTAAAGTATCACAGAATGGAGAAGCAAGAATCTAAGGTACTCAATTCTAATACGAAGCCAGCAGATGATCTAATCCACACCCTCATAAGAGAAAAACTCAAATCTATTCAAGGTAGGGGCAGGGGAACGAGAAAGGGGGGGAGGGGAATGGGGGGTTATGGTGTATGGCACACCTCTTGGCGGCAGGACACAATTATAAGAGGGACTTTACATAACAAATGCAATCAGTGTAACCTAATTCTTTGTACCCTCAATAAATCCCATACAATAAAAAAAAAAAAATCTATGACATGCCAAAATGTCCCAGTATTTTTTATTTAGAGACCAACTATTATTATTTTGTGGAGATGGGATTACCCAGGCTAGAGCTCAGTAGCTCAGAGTTCTCTGTAGCTTCCAACTCTTGGACTCAAGCAATCCTCCTATCCTGAGACTACAGATGGTTGTTTGTTTGTTTTTTTGCTTGTTTTGTTTTGAGATGGGGTCTTGCTACATTGCCCAGGCGAGTTTGGAACTCCTGGCCTCAAGTGATCCTCCCTCCTCTGCCTCCAAAAGTACTGGGATTAGAAGCATGAGCCACTGTGTTGGCATAAAGATGAATGATTAACTTGATGTTCTATTAGGAAACTTCTCTGTTTCCACATGGTGTTTCGTCTGTACCTATCTTGTTTTAAATCTTTTATCAATGTATAACTCTATTGATAAAACTGCCAATGGAAGATGTTTAATTTATTTAAATAGTTGCTGCACAACTAAATTTTCCAAGATTTCCTACATTGCTTCGTAGATGTATTCAAAGAATTAATTTTTTCCTTCCCATGTATTAGGCAGATACCAAATATAAAGCTATGTCATTTAGTCTATCAAAACTCAAATTATGAGGAATTAGTTTCCTCTTTCTAAGTTAGAAAGATCTAAAAAAAGCCAAGATGCTCTGGGTGGCAGCTTTTTCTTTCTTTCTTTTTTTTTTCTTTTCTTGCCAAAATGATGTGAAAACACTTTTTTCTTTTGACAAAAATTCACATTTGCCCATTATACAACAACCTGAAAATATTGACAAGCAAAAATATCTTGAATATATTCAGATTAAAATTCTACTGTCAGAGACTTAATGACTTGATATGTAGCTTTCCAGACTTTTTGTTAGACTTTTCCTACACATATGAAATATGCTCCATGTGTATACGGGTATTTTAGTTGAAAAATTGTCATGTTTGGTACCTCTATAGTATTTACCACAGGCTCTGGGGCTCTTAGGCTTTTTAGGAAGAAGAAAAAAAATGTCATTAAACATAAAATTTGTTTTCGAATTTGTGTTATTAATCTTTTCAAAATACTGTTAACATTTTGGGACTATGTAGGTGTAAACTTTTAGACTTAATTCCTTTATTATGTTCTAATTTGGTTGAAACAGGCTTTCAACCACAGGAAACATTTCAAACATCTAGTTGAGGCAGAGAGAGAGTAATTGATCCTTAAACTAATCATTTTGGGGGGTTATTTCTGGGCTATTTTACCATGAATAAGCACTAATATAGTATTCTATTAACTATGATTAATAAGTCAAGTGCTTATTAAGAATTTTGTTTTCTTTTTCAGAAGTAGCATTTATGTTCCTGATTATAAAAAATTCTAATTATAATGTAAAAAAATTTTAAAAGTATAAAGAAAACTTAAATGGCCCATCATTCTATATTTAGCAGTAACAATGGCTAACATTTTGACATAGTTGCTTGCAATCTTTTATTTATGCATATGTTTTTAGAATGTTGGGATGATATTTAACATGATCAAATGAACCTCCTGGTATACATTTTAATATATATATATATATATTTTTTTTTTTTTTTTTTTTTTTTTTTTTTTGGAGACACAGTCTTACTATGTCACCCTTGGTAGAATGCTATGGCATCACAACTCACAGCAACCTCAAACTCTTGGGCTTAAGCAACTCTCTTGCCTCAGCCTCCAAGTAGCTGGGACTACAGGTGCCTGTCACAACACCCAGCTATTTTTTAGAGATGAGGTCTCGCTCTGGGTCAGGCTGGTCTTGAACTCATGAGCTCAGGCAATCCACTCCCTCAGCCTCCTAGAGTGCTAGGATTACAGGTGTGAGTCTATTTTTTAATAGAGGCAGGGTCTTAGTCTTGCTCAGACTGGTCCCAAACTCTTGGCCTCAAGTGATCCTCCTGCATTGGCCTCTGAGAGTTCTAAGATTGCAGATGTGAGCCACAGCACCCAAACTGGCGTATTTTTAAATAGCCATATATCGATATATTAATTTTTTTTTTAAGAGAGAGTCTCACTTTGTCACCCTTGGTAGAGTGCCATGGTGTCACAGCTCACAGAAACCACAAACTCTTGGATTCAGCCAATTCTCTTGCCTCAGCTCACAGAAACCACAAACTCTTGGATTCAGCCTCCCAAGTAGCTGGGACTACAGGTGCCTGCCACAATACCCAGATATTTTTTGGTTGTAGTTGTTATTGTTGTTTGGCAGCCCCAGGCTGGATTCAAACCCACCAGCTATGGTGTATGTGGCTACTGCCTTACCCACTTGAGCTACAAGCACTAAGTCAAAAAAAGAAAGTTTCTTAATATATCTTTCCAGAAAGTATCCTAAAAATCTGATGTATAGTTTTGAAATTGTATCTCAATATTTTTCTCTTTTTCTTGTATCTCAATTTTTAACATGCAGCTAGAGGAACTTAAGGTAATATGCTGCTGGACAAGAAAAGAACATGCATTTATTTGGATAACACAGTTATGTATTAAAATTGTTTCCACCTGTTCAGAATGGCTTCTAGAAAATGAGTACATTTCCGGAATGAATAGTTATAAATTCTATTAATTAAGAAAAACTGTGCTAGAAATTAGTTGGAATGGAAACAATTTTATTACTCCCTCAATTAGTCTTATGCATGTCTGAAGAGACACAACTGCTTTTATTGCCAAGCAAGCTGCACTAATATTTAACAAATGTTAAAGAAGTAAAATAGTGAAGATAGTAATTCCTGCCCTCAGAAGTTTAGGGGTTCACTTAGAAGTCTCAGCTCAGGTTCTGTTAGTGCTGTTCTCCAACTATCCTGGCTGTATCTAATTGCCAACAGTCGTGGTTTTCTATTGTTAAGCTCAATCTTGCAAAAGAACTCTGCTCATGGAGAGCACCGATAAGTCTCTTGCATTTCATAAAGGGCATTTAGTATGGACTCTGATCAAATTGCCCTCATAACTATTTTCTTTCCCATTCAAGATATGATACTGTCTTCATAATTGCTGAAGGAGAAACTATTTTTCTCTTTCTTTCTAGTTTTTTCTTTTTTGGTGGTTGTTTGTTTTTAGAGATAGTCTCACTTTTATCACCCTCGGTAGAGTGCCGCCAGCATCCCAACTCACAACAACCTCCAGTTCTTGGGCTTTCTCTTGCCTCAGCCTCCTGAGTAGCTGGGACTACAAGCGCCCGCCACAACGCCCGGCTATATTTTTGTTTCAGTTTGGCCAGGGTCGGGTATGAACCCGCCACCCTCGGTATATAGGGCCGGCGCCCTACTCACTGAGCCACACGTGCCGCCCCCTTGAATAATTTCTAAGGGCCAAAGTTTTACTAGGAATAGGTAGTTATGAAATAAGTCCCAGGACTTAATCTGTTTCTCTACACATGTTTTTATGCAAAAAATAGAAGGATAGCTTCTATAATTATTCTAGAACAGCGAATCAATTGAAGCAGTAAGTGATTTCGTTTCCTTTCAACTCCCTACAAGAGTTAAGGCAATGAAAAATGCTCTTTAGTTTTGGAGAACGTAGGCAAACAACTGTACGTGCTAAATAGTCTGGCTTCAATTTGACCGTAAGAGCTTACTCACATCAGCCGATAAATACTTGTTGTGAATACAATTGTTGCCAGATATGAAGTAAATCAGGTGACAGTGGCTTCGTGTCATTTTTTATTATGCCTGACATATGCTTATTGGAGATTTCTCCCCCCAGTATCTGTCAGATACCTGAAGAGAATTCTAAAAACACAAATATCCCCTCTTTCCTGTTTTGTGCCTACATTTTTCTATTTCCATCTAAAGTTGGTGTGCAAGTTTTAAGTCAGGTTATCTACTGTAATTAGCTAAAGAATCCTGGGGGCTGTAAAAGGCAGTTTCAAATTAGTGACACTTAGATGGTGGTTCTAGTCATTTGTATTTCCTGACAATGAATTCGCCCCGAACATTTTAAGAGTTCTCCCAAGTCCTTGCTCCCTGATTTTTTTTTTCCATTAAGCTCTCCTATAATTCACCAGCATTCTTTCTCTTTTAACAATTTATCTCCCTAATCCTCTTCCTATCTCTTAGGTGGGGAGAGTGAGCTCAGAAGAGGAAACGCCCAAATGGATCTTCAGGGTCCCATTTCCACAACAGGTCCCACTGCAAAGATGCACCTGAGAGCCAGTGACTCAACCTCCAGGTCTCACGCCGCCGCCCGACCCCCAGGCCGAGCCAAGGCACTTATGGAAAGGAATCCTAGGTTCGCCCCAGCCGACAATCCACCACATTCTCGGTCTCCAGAAACCCCAAGCACGATATAACACCACCCTCCAATAAGGAAGAGGGATCAAAGAAAGAGGAGAAAGAGGAGGAACAGGAGGAACAGGAAGAGGAAGTGCCCTCGCACAGGCTCCGCCCCGCGCAGTCCAAAGTCCGGAGAGGCCTCAGGGGCGGGGCGGAAAGGTAACAGGCCCAGGGGGCGTGGCCTCAAGGGCGGAAGTGATTGGCGGGGCGGCGGAGGCGCAGGAACCCAGCGTGGCCGGTGGGGGAGAAGACTTTTGGGGGCGGGGTCGCATGAAAGGAAACTTCCTCTCAAGCAGGAAAGACCAATAAGAGGGTCGCAGATCCGTTGGCCCTCTCTTCTTTACCTCTCGCACAGCTTAAGTGACCAAGTGTTGCTCGCCAGGCCTAGAGAGGATATCGGAGTAGGTCCTTTCATTTTCACTTTCCAGTTTTGGCCACTGGCATAGAGGGGAGAAAGTGGTGGGATCAGACCTGGTTTTTCCCCCCTTGACCTCAGGCTGGCTCTCCTACTGCGGTGGGTGGCCAGGAAGCCGAACCCTCCACCGTGATACCCTAACCCGAATTTTTCACTACTCAGTCCAGAACAAAATGCTAACCCGAATTTTTCACTACTCAAACAGTCCAGAACAAATGCTAATAGGCCCCAAGTATCTAAAATTATTTAAATGATTAACTGCCTTTTTTGTTTTTGTTTTTTCTTTCTTTTAAGTAGAAAATCGGACTCTGAGAAATACCTTCCAGATGTAGTTGGCCAGACTACACTGTGAGCTACGAGACATGGGACGCTTTGAGAAGCAAGGACAAGATTCTCCCTCCCCATTATTAATGTGTGATAGTGTGACTGCTCCACTCTCAACTCCTTGCAGATGCTTTTATTAGAGGTGGTATTCAATTTTTCTGTGTTTTTGTTTCTGCTTTTATTTATTTTTTTTTTTCCAGAGACAAAGTCTGCTCTATCACTTAGGCTGGAGTTCAGGTGGGCTATCATAGCTCAGTGCAACCTGGAACTCCTGGGCTCAAGTGATCCTCCTGCTTTGGCCTCCTGACGTGCTAGGATTACAGACTTGGGCCATCGTGACTGGCCATTTTTCTAATTTTGTGACACCTTCTTAAGGGAATCTCTCCACTTTTAGTTCAACTTAAGTCTTGATTGCATTATCTACCCGCAGGCTAGAACAGAGTAAAAGGACCACAAGAGAATAAGCCTTTCAAGGAAAGAAAAACATTATTATATATCGTTGCCTATGGGAGTGTACTTCAGTTTCCATAACTGTAAAATATGTTCAGTTTAACAGGCCAACTTCTGTGCTAACAGAGACAAATCTGACACTACTAGGGAAGATGGATGAATGGAAAAATAACTAATTTAATAAAAGCATATGCTAGACACAAAGGTAGCATAGGTGGAGTGACTAATTCTGTAGGGGTATGAGCAATAGGAGTTTAAGAAAAGGTTTCACCCAGGGGTAAGGCCATCTGCCAAGGTGTTCGAAATACAAACGTGAATGTTGAAAAAAAGTCCACGATGTAGATTATAACTATAGAATGCTAATTGAAAGCACAGGGAAAAAAGTAACATATAAAGGGATGCAGAATTCTCTTAATTGTACATTGTTAGCAAAGAGATTAATTGGAAATGGGGTGAACCATTGGAACTCAGGGACTCAACAACAAAACTCTTAGAAGCAATCAAGGAATATAGCAGCATCTTAGGATACAAAACCAGTACTTACAAATCAGTAGCTTTTATATATACCAACAATAGTAAAGCTGAAAATATAGTCAAGGACTCTATTCCTTTTACAGTAGTGCCAAAGAAGATGAAATATCTGTGAATTTACCTAACAAAGGACGTGAAAGAGATAAAGAAAATTATGAAACTCTGAAAAAAGAGGGGCGGTGCCTGTGGCTCATTGGGTAGGGCGCCAGCCCCATATACCGAGGGTGGCGGGTTCAAACCTGACCCTGGCCAAACTGCCTCCCATCTACTTGGGAGGCTGAGGCAAGAGAATTGCCTAAGCCTAAGAACAGGAGGTTGCTGTGAGCTGTAATGCCACAGCACTCTACTGAGGGCGATAAAGTGAGACTCTGTCTCTACGAAAAAAACAAAGAACTCTGAGAAAAGAAATAGCTGAAGATGTTAGCAAATGGAAAAACATACCATGCTCGGGGCGAGGAAGAATCAACATTGTTAAAATGTCCCTACTACCCAAAGCAATCTATGGATTTAATGCAATCCCTATTAAAGCATCATTGTCATACTTTAAAGAGCTTGAAAAAATAGTACATTTTATATGGAATCAGAGAAAATCTTGAATAGCCAATACATTACTCAGAAATAAAAACTAATTAGGAGGCATCACGTCACCAGACTTCAGGCTATACTATAAATTTATAATGATCAAAATAGCATGGTACTGGCACAAAAATAGAGAGGTAGATACATGGAACAGAATAAAGAACCAGGAGATGAACCCCGCTACTTACTGTCATTTGAGCTTTGATAAGCCTATCAAAAGCATTAACTGGGGGAAAGATTCCCTATTTAGCAAATGATGCTGGGTAAACTGGCTGGCGACCTGTAGAAGACTGAAACTGGACCCTCACCTTTCGCCATTAGCAAAAATTGATTCTCACCGGATAAAAGATTTAAACTTAAGACAGGAAACTATACAAATACTAGAAGAGGGCGGTGCCTGTGGCTCAAAGGAGTAGGGCACTGGTCCCATATGCTGGAGGTGGTGGGTTCAAACCCAGGCCTGGCCAAAAAACTGCAAAAAGAGAGTGAGAGAAAATTCTTGAAGAAATTGGCATGGGAGAATATTTTATGAGGAGGACCCCCCCTCCCCACCTCCCCACCCTCCCAGCAATTGAAGCAACACCAAAAATATATTACTGGAATCTGATCAAACTAAAAAGCTTCTGCACAGCCAAGAGCATAGTAAGTAAAGCAAGCAGATAGCCTTCAGAATGGAAGAAGATATTTACAGGTTATGTTTCCGACAAGGGTCTGATAACTAGAATCCACAGTGGGCAAGAACTTGAACAGAAGCTTCTCTGAAGAAGACAGGTGCATGGCCTACAAACACATGAAAAAATGCTCCTCGATCGCATTGATGTACACAGCTATGATTTAATATTAATAAAAAAGAAAAAAGAAAAGCTCCTCATCTTTAATCAGAGAAATGCAAATCAAAACAGCTTTGAGGGCTTGGCACACTTAGCGGTTACAGTGCCAGCCACATACACAGAGGGTGGCGGGTTCGAATCTGGCCTGGGCCAGCTGAACAACTGCAACAACAACAAAAAGTAGCCAGGCATTGTGGTGGGTGCCTGTAGTCCCAGCTGCTTGGGAGGCTGAGTCAAGGAATCGCTTAAGCCCAAGAGTTTGAGGTTGCTGTGAGCTGTGACATCACAGCACTCTACTAAGAGTGATGTAGTGAGACTCTGTCTCAAAAAAAAAAAACCAACTTTGAGATAGCTTCTAACAAAATCCCAAAACTGCAGATGTTGGCAGGGATGTGGAGAGAAGGGAACACTTCACTGTTGGTGGGAATGAAAGCTAGTATGTCCTTTTTGGAAAGAAGTATGGAGAATACTCAAGGAACTAAAAGTAGATTGCCATTCAATCCGTAATTCCTCTACTAGGTGTATACCCAGATGATCAAAAATCATTTTACAATAAAGACATTTGCACCAGAATGTTCTTTGCAGCCTAATTCATAATTGCCAAGTCATGGAAGGAGCCCAAGTGCCCACTGACCCAAGAATGGATTAACAAATTGTGATATATGTATCCCATGGAATACTATGCAGCCATAAAAAGATGGAGACTTCACATCTTTTATGTTTACCTGGGTGAAGCTGGAACATATTCTTCTTAATAAAATATCTCAAGAATGGAAGAAAAATTATCCAATGTACTCAATACTATTATGAAACCAATATATAATCACCTAAACTTTAATAGGAATGGTAAAACAAAACTAGTCCAGAAAGAAGGGGGGGGGGAGGCTGGTAGGAGTGAGGGTATTTGGTGGGATCTCCTCTATTGTGCATAATGCAATGGTACACTTTAAAACTGTTAAGAGTATAAATGTCTTACCACAACAAATAAGAAAGTGAGGTGATAGTTATGTTAACAAGTTTGATGTAAGCTTTCTACACTGTATATCAAATTAGCACACTGTACCCTGTAAATGCATTAATGTACATAGTTATGATTAAATAAAAAATAATAAAAAGAAAAAAAAAAAGAAAAACAGGGTGAAGAGGTAGATAATTTCTTTTACCACAATTTCCACTCTAGGGAAGAACAATGTTGTCATATTAGTATATATTCCACCAGGTTAAATATTCCTGACGCTGTTCTCTATAGAAATGGAATCTCCATATATTGGAGGTGATATAGGAAAGTGATTGAATGTGCTGGCTTTGGCCATCTTGTGTCACTTGGCCTGGAATGCAGGATCCACCACTTCCTAGGAAATTATTTTGCTTTATCTCAATTTCCCCACTGCAATATAGCTCTATAACTGTATCAGTCATCAATGAAGATTTTAAATGTCTGTGTGGACTTCTTGTGCATAGGAAGAAACTTACAATGCTGCTTGCATCTTAATTCATACTTAACTTACTATGGCTATAAATTGTAAGCCTATCTGTTATTAAGACTTTAAGCACAAAAATTGTTATTTTTTTATACACAGTCTCACTCTGTTCCCTTGGCTAGAGAGCCAGGGTCTTCCCCTAGCTCACAGCAATCTCAAACACCTGGGTTCAAGCAATCCTCCTGCCTCAGCCTCCCAAGTAGCTGGGACTACAGGTGCCCACCCACCATGCCTGCCTAGTTTTTCTATTTTTAGTAGAAAAGGGGTTCTCTTGCTTAGGCTGATCTCAAACTTCTGAGCTGAAGGAATCATCCCCACTTGGCCTCCCAGAGTGCTAGGATCACAGGCATAAGCCACCTCACCCAGCCTAAAATCTATCAGTTTTATTCCAAAACACTTTTAAGGGAGCTTATTAATGATCAAGCATTGCATATTAAAGTCACAAAAGCATGCATATCTAACAAATCAACTTTTTTTACATATTTAACATTGGTTTTTAAATTTCCTTAAATATGCCAGATTCACACACTGCTATATCTTTATTGTCTCAGGTACTTCATGCCCCTACCAAAAGACTTATACTGTTCCCTGTAATGACCTTGGCCCATTCTCAGCCCAGTGCTGTGCACTTGCAGAGTATTCCTGCTAGGAGTCTTCCTGAGCATTGAAAGAGCATGTTTATGTTAGGCTCCCAGCCAGACTGCTGAGGTTTAAATTCTGGTTTGGCTGTGCCACATTAGGAAAGGGGCATTTTGTGCCTTTGTTTTTATCATCTGAAAATGGAAGTAGCAACAGTATGCACTTCAGAATTATTATGAGTCTTACCTGAATTAGTGCATATAAAACATTTAAAAAATGCCTAGCAGGTAGTAAGCACTAAATCAATATTACAATATTAGTGAAAATTTAGTAAATCAAATTCTCTCAGGTACCTGTGCCTCATAAAAACAAACCTATAACTTAAATTTATAGGAGTGATTAAATGTATATCTCTTATTTGGTCAAATTCTAAGTATTTCAACTAAAAATCAGTCTAAGGCTGAACATAGTGGCTCATGTCCGTAATCCTAGCACTCTGGGGGCCAAGGCGTATGGATCACTTGACCTCAGGAGTTCTGAGACCAGCCTGAGCAAGAGAGAGACCCAGCTTCTATAAAAAGAGACAAACAAAATTAGCTGAGCACTGTGGTAGCACCTATACCTCAAGCTACTTGGGAGGCTGAGGCCAGAGGCTCACTTGAGCCTAAGAGTTTGAGGTTGCTGTGAGCTGTAATGCCACAGCACTTTACCAAGGGTGACGTAGTGAGACTCTGTCTCAAAAAACAAGTCTAAAACATCAGACATTCCCCCCAACCTATAAGATTCTTTTTTTTTTTTTTTTTTTTTTTTTTGGCTGGGGCTGGGTTTGAACCCGCCACCTCCAGCATATGGGGCTGGTGCCCTACTCCTTTGAGCCACAGACACCACCCTTCCTATGAGATTCTTTAAAGCTTCTAAAATATTTTAAACTAAGAGAATGCATACACAAGTGGCACAGTGACATAAAAATTAGTAATTACATCTTGGTAAATATAACGTATATAGGTATCATTAAAACTATGTTGGCAGGGTATGATGCCTCACACCTATCCTAGCTTTGGGAGGCCGAGGTAGGAGGATCACTTGAACCTAAGAGTTTGAGGCTGCAGTGAATTATGATTATACCACTGGACTCCAGCATGGGTGACAGACCAAGACCCCATCTCTTAAAAAATAAAAACTAAAACCCCAAACTATATTAAGTTCTTCATCATGGTTATTTGGGGTCATAATCCTTATTCAGTGGAGGGAGACAGACTTATTTTAGATCTGTTAATCTAATGTTATACGTTCTCAGAGTTGTCAATCAAGGATTTGAGACTGGGGTTATGAATGTAGGGTTTTTGGTCAAAGATGCCAGATGAGGGTAGGTAAGAGAGATGGGAGGGGCACACCTCCTAGAAGCCTGGATCATCCTCCATTTAGGGGGAGCTTTAAGCCCACTCATTTTAGCTGGGATTTATTTTCACAATCTAGGGTATTGCCTGTCCCTTAGGAATCCTGCAAGTTTTACCTTTACCTAATTTTTATGGTAACTGCTTTCAAATTTTTCCCTACTTAATTTGAGAGGATAGAATTCTGTATTTTCCCACAGAGAGTTCAGCTAATCTCTTTGCTTATTAAAGTTAATTAAATTCTTCACCTCCTTTATGTTTTACTTTCTCATCTGTCTAATAACAGATTAATGAGATAGGATTGTGGTAAGCCTTAAATTAAATTTTGTAAATCACAATGACTGATACATAATAAATACTTAATGGATGATAACTACTATTACTACTACTATTATTATATAGTCACTTTGTTAAGCTTTTTTCTTTTCTTTTACTTTTTGGTTTTGAGACAGAGTCTCATTACGTCGCCCTCAATAGAGTGCTATGGCATCATAGCTAACAACAACCTCAAACTCTTGGGCTTAAGCGATTCTCTTACCTCAGCCTCCCAAGTAGCTGGGACTACAGGCACCTGCCACAGCACCAAGCTACTTTTGTTGTTGTTGTTGTTGCAGTTGTTTGTTGTTGTTGTTTAACAGGCCTGGGCCGGGTTTGAACCCCCAGCCTCAGTGTATGTAGCTGGTGCTGTAACAACTGTACTACAGGAGCCAAGTCAGCTTTTTTTAAAAAATCATTTTGGATTGGTTTTCATGTCACTCTAGGATAGAAGGTATTTTTTTTTGACATATCTTATTCAGATAATAGTCTTATCACACATGGTCCAAGAACACTCAAATAATAAGTTGAATATAATCAGATGTTAAAGATTGGTCTTCAAACTGTATAGCTAATGATGTCATGTTTGCCTGTGATCTCTCCACTATAACAACATCCACAACTCAGTAGCCACCAAACCATTGAGCATGGCTTCCTTAACTGTGAGCTGTTTAAAACTACCAGCTTGAGCACTCCTTTATTTTTTTTCAGCCTCTGAAAAATCTGGGGATCTTAGCTGGGGTAGGAGGAAACAATTCAACCTTGGCTTACTACCAAAACATGGACAATCAAGGCTGAAAGTAAGTCATAGCAGTATTCACCAAAGCCTGGGCCTTCTCCTCCATGTTACGGACAAATTTAGCCATGGTGCTAAGTTGGAAAGTCCCGCAGCCTGAATGGCTGGCTGAACGTTACCTCCCCAAAAGACTTATGGCAGGATGAGGTTTCTTATTTTAGTGGCCATGTAGAATCTCATTGGATATACCATAATTTACTTAAATTCTCTTCATTGGCATGTATGTTTTTAATTTTTTTTTTTTTTTTTGCTATTATATACAATATTATAATTCACATTTTCATACATATATCTTGGGTTGTTTGTACAAGTGTAAATTTCTAAAAGCAGATTTTGGTTCAAATCCATTCACATTTAAAAAGTGATAAATACTGCCAAATGACCCTCTAATTTAGAACTTAACTAGCATCCACAGTGTAATAAAGAGATGATGATGTTCCTAAATGGAATTCCTCACATGGAGCAGAGAAGGCCATTCTAGGCAGTGGGAATCACACAGCCCAGGTTACTGAATTGCTCTGGGAAAATCACCGTTTATATCTAGCCTCATTCTCCTCCACAAATTAGGTAACTGGATGTGGGCCAGGGACTTGTGAAGTCATAGGATCTGTAGCTCTAGATTTATAAAAGTGGGGATCATACTACAATATGGGTTTTGTGATCTGCCTGTATCTTTTATTCTTTCAAACAAGTTGTAACCATCTTTTTTTTTTTTTTTTTTTACATCAATAGACTTCTATATTGTTGTTCATGGCTGCTGAATACTCTATTATATGAATCTACAATAATTTATGTAACCTTTCCTTATTATTGAATATTTAGGTTATTTGACAGAAACAATACAAGGAATATCCTTGTAGCATTTTCCCAGCATAAATTCCTAGAAGTAGAATCACCAGGTCAATAGATATACACTTTTGGGGAGCTTTGGTTTGTATTACAAATTGCCCTCCAGAAAGATTGCTCCAATTTATATTCCCAGCAGTGATGTGTTGGGAAGCACCCTTTGGAAACACAGTGTGCTATTACTTTTTAAATGGTCCTCCTGACTTGGCTAGGGCCAGTGGCTAGGGCACTGACCACATACACCATGGCTGGTGGGTTCGAACCCGGACCAGGCCTGCTAAACAATGATAACTATAGTAACAACAATGAAATAGCCAGGCGTTATGGTGGGTGCCTGTAGTCCTAGCTACTTGGGAGGCTAAGGCCAGAGAATCTCTTGAGCCCAAGAGTTTGAGGTTGCTGTGAGCTGTGATGCCACAGCACTCTACCAAGGGTGACAAAGTGGCAAATAAATAAATAAAATAAATAAAATAGTCCTCCTATTAACAGAGGCCTCTGGCTGTATATTTAAGGCCTCTGTATGTTAAGACCTCTGGCTGTATATTCTATTTTTAAATAAAATATTTACACTATTTTTTTCTGATTATGGTAATAACATATATGGATTATAAAAATTCAAATGTTAAGAAATATGTAATACAAAAAGTGAATTTCTCCATATTCCATTATCAAGAGATAACAGTATTTATCTGTAAACATTGATTATCAGGTATATTGGGGTTCAGCTTTTTTCTATAAATTTATTAACATGTACTCTGTGTATATTATTTGAGTTAATTTTTTTTGTTTTTGTTTTGAGACAGAGTCTTGCTCTGTTGCCTGGGCTAGAGTACAGTGGCATCATCAGAGCTCACTGCAGGCTCCAACTTCTGGGCTTAAGGAATCTTCCTGCTTCAACCTCCAAATAGCTGGGTTACAAGTACACAACACCATGTCCAGCTAATTTTTCTTATTTTTTGTAGAAAAGGGATCTCAGTATTGCCAAGGCTGGTCTTGATTTTCCTAGCTTCAACTGATGCTCCTGCCTCAGCCTATACAGATTATTTTGTAAAACTATACATTAATGCTTTGCAACTTTGGGGGGACTTTTTGAGACAGAGTTGTGCCTCGCTGCAACTTTTTTTTTTTCAATTAACAATATATTTTAGGGCGGTGCCCATAGCTCAGTAGGTAGGGCGCTGGCCACATACACCCAGGCTGGTGGGTTCAAACCTGGCCTGGGCCAGGTAAACAATGATAACTACAACAACAACAAAAATAACCAGGTTTTGTGGTGGGCACCTGTAGTCCCAGCTACTTGGGAGACTGAGGCAAGAGAATCGCTTAAACCCAGGAATTTGAGGTTGCTGTGAGCCGTGAAGCCACAGCACTCTACCGAGAGTGACATAGTGAGACCCTGTCTCAAAAATAAATAAAAATTAAAAATAAATTTAAAAAAAAACAAAACACCAATACATTTTAGGTTGGGTACAGTGGTTCACACCTGTAATTCCAGCCCTCTGGGAGGCCAAGGTGGGAGGATCACTTGAAGTCAGGAGTTTGAGACCAGCCAGAGCAAGAGCAAGACACTGTCTCTACCAAAAAGAGAAAAAAGTAGCCAGGTGTGATGGTGCACATTTATAGTTTCAGCTACTCAGGAGAATTAGGCAGGAGGATTGCTTAAGCCCAGGTGTCTGAGGTTGCAGTGAGCTATCATGACACCACTGTACTCTACCTAGGGCAATGGAACAAGACCCTGTCTCAAAAAAGCAAAAAACAAAACTTGGACATTTTTCTATGTCAGCATAATTAGATTTATTGCATCTTTTTCTTTCCTTCCTTTTCTTTCTTTCCTTCCTTCCCTTTGCACTCTGCTGCTCTTCCTGCACCCTTCTTTTTTCCTCTTTTCCTTCCACTGAATTAGTGGCATGCTGGAACCAGGCTTGAGAGAGCCAAATATGCACAACTCTTTCCAACTTCAAGTTTAGTAAGATCATCTTGGTAGCTCAAAATGGGCCATGATGAGAGAACATAAACCATAAAAATTGGCAAGCATTACAAATTAAACTTTGTTTGTGTTTATCTTTGGTAAGTCAACTTGCCAGCACTGAAATGGTAGTAACATGATTTATTTATCCAACCTCTTTTAATGGAAAACTGAATTGTCTCTAATTTTTAAATTACTATTACCAACAGCATTTCAATGAAAATCTTTGTGAATTTTTTTTTATAACTCTGTGAGCGGTTTTATAGAATGCATTCCTATCTGTGATGACTTCATCATTTAAAAAACTGCATTCCTAGAAGTAGAATTGCTAGGCCAGAGAGAAGGAATATTTAAAAATTCAGTAGAAATTGGGCAGCAACTGTGCTCAGTGAGTAGGGCGCTGGCTCCATATACTGAGGTTGATGGGTTTGAACCAGGCCCTGGCCAAGATGCAACAAAAAAATAGCTGGGCCTTGTGGCGGGCACCTGTAGTCCAAGCTACTTCAGAGGCTGAGGCAAGAGAATTGCCTAAGCCCAAGAGCTGTGATGCCACGCCCTCTACTGAGGTTTTGCGGTTTTCTTTCTGTCTCCAGTGTATGAGGGGCAGAAAGGCAATTTCCCTTTGGTATGGATTTGAATTTAAGCTGCACTCAGTTGAAAACATATGCCAAATCTCATTTCTTTCAACAAATGGTAGGACTTTCAACAAACAAGTATGATATATTTACTATCTTTTGATCACACATTCAAAAGCAATCATTACGATTGTGAAAAGAAAAGCTCATAATAAAAGACCCATAGTGTGTTAGAGTAGGAGACTAGGAGACAGGGCTGAGACCAGATGCAGGGGCTTGAAGATTGGGTGCAGGTGTTAAACAACCCTCAAGCAGAAGCTAACTAGAAGGGCTGATAATCACAGGCAAAAACCAACATCAACTGGCTTGTCAGCTATCTCTGCCACCTTACATGAACTTTGACTAATTACAATATCATTTACATTGCAGTTTTAAAATTTCTCCACCCTCTAAATCACTATGACAGTTCTGAGACAACCATATAAAATATGAAAATGGGAGGGAAACCAGTTCTAGAAATTACTAGAAAATCACTAGTAACCCAGCCTGGGCCAGCTAAATAGCGATGACAACTGCAACAAAAAATAGCCCAGCATTGTGGGGTCATCTGTAGTCCCAGCTACTTGGGAGGCTGAGGTAAGAGAATCACTTAAGCCCAAGAGTTTGAGGTTGCTGTGAGCTGTGATGCCACCACTCTCTACTGAGGGTAACATCGTGAGACTCCGTCTCAAAAAAATATATAAATTAATAAAAAAGTTAGACCAATTTATACTTTCCTTGAGATTATTTGCCTGAAGTATCTTTTAGAAGCAAATTAATATGGAAGTTGGAAATGTCATCTCAATTTTCTTTACAAGTATTACTATCTAATGAGGTTGAACATTTTTAGTGCTTTTATTGCCAATTTGTTTTTCCTTTTTCTGAAGTTCTGAATTAACTATGTTCTTAGCTCTGTTTTGTAATATTAGTATTTTTCCCATTAATTGGGTTAACTATGTACATATCAGGGATATTACCTTTTTGATATACTTGTGATAGACATTTTTCCCAGTTTGTTTTGTTAATTCTTTATCTTTTTATGCTTCTTTTTGGAATATTACTATGCATTTCAGCATATGCATTTGTCCTGGTTGTCTTTTAGGTGATATTATAGCTAGCTTCAGTTTCCTTAGCTCCTATTTCTCTCCTCCTCCACTTACCAGGGTTGTTGATAAAACTTAATTTACAAAAAAAGAAAAAAAGCCAGGCAGCTGGCACATATGCTGTAATTTGTTGATTTGATTTGTGAAAATGTTACATTAACACTGACCTTGATTACTAAAAGTTTTGGTACCCTCTTAAATTTTGTGCTCACAATGAGTGCTTCATTCACCTTACCCTAGTCCCTGTTCTATTTGGGTCCACATCAGAGTATCCTGAAAAACATAGTTTATCAAAGGGTGTCCAGCTTCAACTAAGGCACAGATTTATGTGATTCTGGTAATTGCTTAATATTCTTTTATTTTGCTCTTTTGAGATGGTTTTTTATCAAGCTTATCATCAGTGAAATGGTAATATATAACAGCATTTTTCCTTAATATATGCATGTTAAAATGTGAAGCATTGCATGGTAAAAGAAATTATATAAATTTTATTATTTTATTATCACTTTCAGATATGAATACTAATCATGATCATCTTCAAAAGAATAAGCACTGCCTTGTATTTCTATAAATAATTTGCACTTCCAGATATGACAGCAGGGAATTCTAGTAAGTTCTCACTGGATATTGTTTAGATATCATAGCTTAAATTAGCACTTATATTTAAGAGATGTTTTCCATGATTATTTATTTAATTTCTTATTTACTTAGTTTTTATAGAGAGGGGGGTTCTTATAATGTGGCCCAGTCTGGTCTTGAGCTCCTGGCTTCAAATGATCCTTCTGCCTCAGTCTCCCAAGACACTGGGACTTGACTAAAGGTATAAGCCACTGCGCCTGGCTTTGTTTGCCCTGATTAAAACACAAGAGAACAACTGTCCTTCAATCAAAACTCAGACTTGGATTGTCTTATGTTAAAACACTGTATCAGTGTTCTTTCTGTTGCTGCTGTAACAAATGGCAATAAATTTAGTGACTCAGAATAACCCAAATTTATTTATTTATTTTCTTTTCTTTTTTTCCCCTAACTTATTATCTAATGATTATGGGGTCAGAAATCCAAAATGGTCTCACTGGGCCAAGTCTAAAGTGCCAATAGTGAGCTGTGTTCCTTTCTGAAGGCTGGATGGTGAATCTATTTCCTTGCCTTCTCTACCTTCTAGAGCAGCAGTTCTCAACCTGTGGGTCATGACCCCTTTGGACTGTATTAAAGGGTTGCGGCATTAGGAAGGTTGAGAACCACTGTTCTAGAGGCTATTTTCATTCCTTGGCTCATGATGTCATAACTCTGACATCTGTTTCTGTCATCATATCTCCTCTGACTCCAGCTCTCCTGCCTTCCTCTTTCACTTGTATGGACCCTTGTAATTAGATTGGGCACACCTGGTTGTACCCAATCTAATTGACCTGAGGTCAACCTAGTTGACCTGGGTTAATCTCCCTATTTCAAGATCCTTAACTTAATCCCACCTGCAAAGTCCCCTTTATTCAAGGTTTCAGAAATTAGGACATGGACATCTTTGGACAGTCATTATTCTGCCTGTCATAGACACTATTCCTAAAATTTCTGATGATGAAATTAAAGTTGGCATTATATCTCAGCAAAGAGATGGAGAAAGAATTATTTCACCATCCTTTAAATAGACTTTGGCCAAATGCTTTCGAAACACACCCCTTGGCTACTTGTTTCCTTAGTATTTGAGATGTTTTTAAATCCAAAGGGTCCTGGGTCTCTCACCTCTGCTCCTTCATGAGAGGGACCTACTTCCAACTCTCTTTGGAAGTACTCTAAATCTTCTTTGTTCTTTCTAAACAAAATTTCTCATTTTTACACTGAAAAAAAAAAAAAAAACCTAAAGAGTTCTGAATACCTTCTAAGAGTTCACACACCCTAGATATGTGGGCATACAATGATATAGAGGCTGCCAAAAGAAGTATACACAGTTTAAGAAAGAAAAAAATTGCATTAAAATTGTAATATTCAATATATACTGATAACAAAAGATGAACACAAGTCACATTGAGCACCTCCAGTAATTGCAGAAATCAAATGTGACTTGAGTATTACATAATAAAGTTTTTCCCTTTCTTAAAATTTGTATACATTTTTGTGGCACCCTGTGTGTGTGTGTACTGTAGATGTATAATCTCATCTACCCACAACATGGCAATACCGCCAAAGCTTGAGAAGTGCATATGCACACACACACACACACACCCCCCTAAGTTGTTCAGAGTAGCCAAAATAACTGACAAAAAGGTATTAAAACTCTCGTCTCATAGAAAAACCTCAGATTCACACTCAGATCCTGCCACTTGACATATAGTTCTAGTAGTCTCATACTTGACATACCATTCCAATAAGCTTTGGTTATCTTGTTGCTAATCCTTGGCTGACTTGAAATAGAAGATTAGAAAGACAAGAAGGAAAGCTTTTGGCAGATAAACCGACTGAACCAGAAGATGTGAAGAAACATGTCTCAGTCAATAATGTGCCTCATTTATGTGATTTAGTCAAATGAAATAAAATTATACTAAATCTGTGCATACGAATAAAAAAAAAAGAGTATAAGAAAGAAAAGGTGCTGTAAGTAGAATCTCTAATAATACTCAAGCCTTTGGCCAATCACTTCCTGTATGAGCTTTCACTTCTTCCTACAAAACAATGAGACATGTAAGTTATTTACTGGTCTCCAGTTTACTCTAGAAGTCTGTGATTTCAGGTGAAAACAAATAGCTTGCTGCAAAGAAGTCAATCAGAAATTCTGTGTCTTGTGATATGTACTAGTCTTTTATATTATGTTTGCTACAACTATGATTACTGCTAATGCTTTACTGATACTTCAGTGCGTCCAGTGTGTAAGTATAAGACAATTAAGAGTGATGTAGGATGGGTGTGGCAGCTCACGCCTGTAATCTTGGCATTTTGGGAGGCTGAGGTGGAAGGAAAACTTGAGCTCAAGAGTTCGAGATCAGCCTGAGCAACAAAGTAAGACTCTGTCTCAGAAAAAAAATTAATATTTTTAAATTTTTATTAATTTTATTAATGCATATTAATAGTGTTAGAGGCATCACTTTTTCATAATCAGAGCAATAACTAATATGTATGATGATTTAACCTAACCAGCAATGAATAAACAACTTCTATGTGCCAGGTAGTATTAGGTGCTAAGTCTTCATAAGAAATTAATTTATTTTTATGTTTCATTAGACAGGCAGAGAGCAATTTGGCATATCTTTTAAATATATTAATGTTTTGATCCAGAAATTCTTCCCAGAAGCTGTCCAACAGAACCTTTTCATGAATGTGCCCAGGGATATGTGTTCGAAGATGCTGACTTCTGCTTTGTTTGTAAAACACTGGAAATGATCTAAATGTCCATCAATAGGATGAGACCTATATATACACCAGCATGAAAAGATACTGAAAATACACTGCTAGATGATAAAAGAAAATTATAAGACCATATATTTTTCTTTTGTTGATCTATAGAAAGAAGGATATGCATATAGTATTTGAAGGCGTATACCACAAACCACTAATAAGGGATAGGATTATGGAGATTTTTCTATTTTTTTAATCATGTTCACTTAAAAATAATAAACACCAAAGCTAATAACAAAAAGACTAATACAAAATGAAAGACAAGAATAAAATAATACATTTTAGAAATATTTTCATGTGGACGTATTGACATTTTATTGAAAACAACGTTTTCCAAGAATTTGGAATGGATAAGTTGTTCCACCTGCAGTTTTCTGATTGCGTGAGAACTGTAGATGCTGTGAACTTTCACTTGGTTATCCCTGTCTTCATCTCCATTGGTTTTGAGCTTTTAGTAAAGCTTCTCACCTGACGCAGGATACCAGTGTGCGCGTGTGTGCCGATCAGTTTACCATGGGTCTCTCAGAGGAAATCATGTGCATCTGTCTGTTTACTTTTCCGTGGAACCTAGAAGGTCACCTCTAAAAATAATCTTGCTCAGTGTCAGAGTTTCTGTGACATAGAGGTACATAACTCACATTCTCTCCACTGTTGGTGCCCTGAGCCAGGCGTATCCAGTTCCCCAATAAAGCAGCTGCCAGCTAAACTGCCCAGCCACCAATTTCATTTAATAATGGACACAGAGGAAGCCCTTTAAAAAACGGACACACTTTTTCTCATAGCTGCCATTCTAGACTAGTGATGTGGAGCTTTCAAATAGTTTTATTGGCTGTTTGTATTACTTCTTTTGTGAATTTCCAAAGGAGATATTAAGCAAATTTCTGTGTCCATGCTTTGGTTATTTGACTTTGCAGTGGACACATTAGGCGTGTCCAACCAGCCTCTACCTCCTTGGAAGGGCCCTTGTTGGATGGTTGGGCCCAAGGAACTACACTTGTACTTGCTCTATTACCCCCAACCTCTGTCCCCACTCTTCTCTGATCGGACCTTACATTATCCTGTGCTGGGCTGAGACCACATTGTAGAAGGCCTTGAAAACCAGCCTTGGAACAAGGGAGTAGGATAATGAGAACTCTGCTTCAGGAAGATTAACCTGGCATTGCGGTAAGATAGACTCGAGTGGGTAAAGGGAGGAGGGAGAGAGAGATCAGTTAGAAGTTTAAGGTCTGAATCAGAAGTGATAAAAGCCTGAACTAAAGCCATGGGCAAGAGAGAAAAGAATAGAAAGATGGAAATTGAAGAAGTGAATCTATGAAATTAAAAAAAGATAATAACTGAGACAGAGTCTAGCTATATTTTCTGGGCTAGAGTGCAGTGTCATGATCACAGGTTTCCAAAGCTCAAGGGATCCTTCCTCCCGCTCAGTTTCCTGAGAAGCTGAGACTATAGGTAGAGACTACTATGTCTGGACAATTTTTCAATTTTTTTGTAGAGACACGATCTCCCTATGTTGCCTGAGCTGGTCTCAAACTCCTGGTCTCAGGAGTTATCCTCCCACTTCAGCCTCCCAAAGTGCTTACATAACATGCTTGAGCCACTGCGCTTGGCTCTAGAACTTTATAACTGGTTGTATTCAGGGTGCAAAGGTATTCTGTTCATTCCAGAAGACTCCAAGACTTGTGCTAGGAAATTGGTGGTGCCATTATGGAGAAGATGTTCCATACTGGGCTCTAAACTCATCCTCTTCTGCCTTTCCAGGGACCTCATGCCAACAAATGTTTGGTCATCTGTCTTAAGTTGTTCACTTCCATTGATTCCTTTCCATTTAGGCCTATTCAAGAATCTTCCACATTTCCTTTTGTTTGTTTGTTTTGAGACAGAGTCTCACTCTGCTGCCCAGGCTAGAATGCCATGACATCAGCCTTGTTCACAACAAACTCAAACTCCTGGGTTTAAGTGATCCTCCTGCTCCAGCCTCCTTTTCTACCTTATTCTCTTCCTTTGTAATTTCTATTAGTCCTTGAGTCAGCATAGATGTTTCTCTTTGGCAGAGCTTTTCATACCCCAAGACTCTAACATGAGACTTACCACACTACTGTATTTACCTGTATCTTCTCTTCTCTCACTGAACTATATTTGAGAGGACAGAGAGTATGAAATCTGTCCCGGCAGAGAGCTTCAGTCTGTTCAGTGATCATGGGAGGAAGACCTATGGATGTAGTATGGAGTCTAGATAAAAATATGGTTTTCAGTTTCTTTCTCTTCTGAGTCTTGTTTTTTCTAGCTGTACAATGCAATTCCTTCATCCCAAAGTCATTGTAAAGGTTAAATAAGGTGCCTAGAACGGGAGGGAGCACATGGGAGCTTGTAGTTGCTGTGTGTTCCCTTCACCCTCCCACAGCCACAGGGAACCTGCCTGGTTTGAGGGGAATAAGGATCAATTTAGCCATGGGCAGTGCAAGAGGACCAGGTTTGGGAGTTATGAGTTTAGGGTCCAGGAGTAAATGAAATCGCCCAAGTGAGACTGTGGCTTGGAGAAGGCTCAGGCCTAGGGACCAGTTAGAAGGAGATTCGCCTTTGAAAAAGCAGAAGAGGAATGGTCTGTGGGATGTTCCGGGTGGGCCAGGCTGAGGAGGGGGGAGAAGGCCCGGTGTTACATGTTGCGGGGGTGAGGAAAGAATGTCATGGGTTTGGATTTAATGAGGTCATTGGTGTCCTTGGAAACAGTGTGGATGTCTGGGGGTTTTTTGTTTGTGTTTGTTTTGTTTTGTTTTTTGTTTTTAGAGACAGAGTCTCACTTTGTCACCCTCGGTAGAGAGCCGTGGCGTCACAGCTCACATTTTGTGTGGTTAATCATTTGTTCTAGTTCACAGCAGTAAGTGTGTGTGTGTGTGTGTGTGTGTGTGTGTGTGTGGGAGCGGGGTTGCTGTGGGACTTGGAGTTCTGGAGCAAAAGCCACCTGAACTAATAAGCAGGGAAGGAAGAGCTGAAATTAGCAGCAGCAAGAAAGCGCTGTAAACTGACCAAGCCAGAGGCTTGCCCTGGGCCCTTCCCCAGTTCCCAACCCACTGACATCTGAGCCAGCATAAGAGCACAAGGAAAGGCAAGGCAGGAGTCTGGGCTTTTTGTCTGATAATAACTACCATTCATTATTTTCTGTGTGTCAGGCATTGTGCTAAATGCCTTGTGCACATTAGTTCACAGCCATCCTTTAAAGTATGATTGTCGACTTATTAATGAAAACATTAAAGCTGAGACAAGTTAATTAACCTGTTGGAAGTCAAATAACTGGTAAGTGATGAACTGAGATTAAGCCTGGGATCTTCAAGACCCCAGAGTGCTTGCTCTTAACTATCCTATGGACACGGAGATGAAGACCCAGTAGGGGTGGCACCTTCAGCAGTGTTACTTGGGAGTCTAGGGAGAGACATCCAAAGGCCTCCAGGAAGTTGGGGAATCTGTTTTGTGTACATAATTTGCACTTCCTACTCTGCAGGATCGAGACTGGCAGTATCTCGAGCTGTATAGTCCCAGGGCACTTTCTGCAATGACAGAATGTTCTCTATCAGTGCTGTCCAAGCAGGTACCACCCATGGCCACTGAGCACTTGAAATGTGACTGCTGTGATTGAGGAACTGAACTTTTAATTTTATTAATTTTAATTATTTTAATTAAAAAATGGATACTTGATTCAGTTATTAGAAATTTTAAAGTATTATTTTGACCAACTATTATAATTTCCAATTTTGTGAAATCTGGATATGACTCAAGTATTCTGGTAAGAATTTAGTATCTGAATTGAATTTTGGTGGAAGTGTAAAATGCACAAACATTCAAAGATATATAAAAAAGCATGTAAAATAACTCATTAATAATTTTTAATTGACTACTGGTTGGAATAATATTTTTTGATATATTGGAGTAAATATATGTATTTAAATTAATTTCCCCTGTTTTTAGGAAAAAGTTTTTTAATGTGGCTACTAGAAAATTTTTCATGAAATATGTGACTCACATTATATTTCTAGAGGTAGAGTCCTGATAGTAACAGAAGTTTGAGTTAATGGTGGGGTTGGAAGGCCTTTCGCTACCTTCTGCTACTTTAGGTAGTAGAATTCAGCCGAGAATTCATCCTATCCTTTCTTTCTTCCTCTCCGATCTTCTCACTCTTGAGGTTGATACCTAATCATACCTTTTCAGTGTGTTTCAACTTTTTTTTTTTTTTCTGGGACAAATTCTCACTGGAGTGCAGTAGCTGGATCATAGCTCACTATAACCTTGAACTGCTGGGCCCAAGTGACTCTCCCACCTCAGCCTCCTGAGTATACACACCATTGTACCCAGATAATTTATTGAAAACATTTTTGTAGATATAGGTTCTCACTATGTTGCCCAGTCTGGTCTTGAACACCTACCCAGAAGCAATCCTTCTCCCTCAGTCTCTCAAAGTGTTGGGATTACATGTGTAAGCCACCATGGATGCCCAATGAGAGTGGTTAATTTTTTTTTGAGAGACAGAGTCTCACTTTATTGCCCTCGGTAGAGTGCTGTAGCGTCACAGCTCACGGCAACCTCCAGTTCCTGGGCTTAGGCGATTCTTTTGCCTCAGCCTCCTGAGTAGCTGGGACTACAAGTGCTCCCCACAACACCCATGTATTTTTTGTTATTGTTGCAGTTTGGCTGGGGCTGGGTTCAAACCTTCCACCCTCGGTATATGGGGCCGGCACCCTACCCACTGAGCCACAGGCACCATTAGAGAGTGGTTAAATTTCACAGAGAACAGAGGTCATATGGATATTTCCCATAAAGAAATGGATCACTGGGCAGCGCCTGTGGCTCAGGGAGTAGGGCGCTGGCCCCATGGGTTCAAACCCAGCCCTGGCCAAACTGCAACAAAATAGCCAGGCATTGTGGCTGCTTGGGAGGCTGAGACAAGAGAATCGCGTAAGCCCAAGAGTTAGAGGTTGCTGTGAGCCGTGTAATGTCATGGTACTCTACTGGAGGGTGGTACAGTGAGACTGTGTCTCTACAAAAAAAAAGAAATGGATCACTAATGTGGGATTTCAGGCCTCTGTGAGAGAAGTATTTGGCCTTTTATGAGTCTCTATCGATAGGGGCCTATGGCATCCTTACTTTTGGATTTCCAGGATTGTTCCAATTTATATGTTCTGATTATATAAGTACACATTGTCAAACCTTCAATCCTCCAGTTTAAGGTTCCAAACTGGAAATATATTACCAGGGAATGGCCTGAAAAAAAAAAAAAAAAACCCCAAAAACAGAAAAAAGCATGTTCTGTATCCCGAACTTTGTGCCACAGAAGATAGCTCAAGGGAATCATCTGGGTAGAGGTCACAAGATCTTAGCTAAAGATGGGGTTAATCCAAGTGGAGGACACCAGACTGTTTTAGCTGAAGATGGGATGAATTCCAGGCTGAAGGCACAAGATTGTCTTGGCCCAATTCAAAATATGCTTTCTACTGAATGCAAACTGTTTTTGCACCCTTGGAATAAAAATATCATAACTGGAACCATCAAAAGTCAGGGACTGTTTTTCTAGTCAGAACTCTTCCTCTCAAAACTACTTAAAAATAAATAAATTGGGCCAGGTGCACTGACTCACACCTGTAATCCTAACACTCTGGGAGGCCGAGGGGGAGGATCAATTGAACTCAGGTAATTGAGACCAGCTTGAGCAAGAGTGAGACACCCCTCTCTACTACAACAAATAGAAAAATTAGCCAGGTGTGGGGGTAGGCATCTGTAGTCCCAGCTACTTGGGAGGCTGAGGCAGGAGGATTGCTTGAACCCAGGAGTTTGAGGTTGCTGGGAGATGTGACACCATGGCACTGTGGAACTGTCTTTAAAAAAAAAAAAAGTGATGACTCCTGAATCATTACCTCTTCCATGAGTTTCAGGCAAACACTTAAAGCAGCAAACTTGTTGTTGACAACTAGACATTCCAAAGGCACATGCAACAGAACGTAGCCAAATTTTAACTCGTTTTTCCACTAACCTGTTCAATTTGTTAATGCTGCCCATGACAGAATCTTAGACATCATCCTAGGCATTTTCCTCAATTTTCACATTCAACTTCTTACTACATTTTGTTATTTCTCTCTCTTCAATAGCTTTGGAATTTGATATTTCCTCCCCTTTATCTTCCTTATCATTGCCAAAATAACTTTTCCAAAATGAAAATGTAATCATTCTTATCTGTTCCATAGATTGTCAAATATTTCCTCACTGCTGTAAGATAAAGCCCATAGTCCTTGGTTAGTTAGCCTGGCTTACAAAGTCTTTCATGATTGGGTCTAGTCTACCTCTCTTACCTTCTCCCTCTGATGCTCAAAGCTCTTGGCGATGGGGACTGTATTATACTCACCTTTCACGCACGTTCTAACGCTTAACCTTTTTGGGAACCCAATAAAAGTTTCCTAAATGAATGAATGAGGTGCTAAGACTTGAAATAGGTTTTGAAGATTGAAATGGAAAGATAAAATATAGGTAGAATATCTATTCTGGGTGCTTCAAACAATTATTAGGTGACAGTGCTGAGCTTATTGAAGAAAGAGATTCATTGCTGTTAATATTTGTATCTCCACAACATGCCAATTCAGTAAACTTTGGATTAATTCATACATAACTCAACAAATGGTATTATTACGTATTTGTCCAAGCAAATATTTCATTTGGAAAATGTAATGCTCAATTAGTTATAGGGCAATTTATTTGGAGAAGAGATGAAAACTTCCTTTTTTGTGAAGGGACCACTATGCTGGCCAGATAACCCAAGCAAACAGTCCAGGCCTCAAGGCAATTTAATCGAACACATTTCTTATTGCCTGGAATGTAGCCTGCTGTTGGAGAGGACACCTGTCTTCCTGAGGTCAGTGGCTCCAGCATTAGTAACCAGATAAGTAACTTACAGTTAGTAACCTTAACTGTAACCAGATAAGGCTACAGATGCTGCCAAAATAGGGATATCCCAACGTGCTGTTACTGGATGCTAATTTTGGATAAATACCTCCTTGATTCTTTAAGTCTTTTGAAATGAAGATCGTATGTTCTCATAAATCATAGATACTATTGGGGTTTCCATTTCAGTGACTAAACACATTTTTTTTTTTTTTAGTTGGGATATATAATGGACATGCTGGCATTTTAATGCTTATACTGAGGTTCAGAACTTAATATTTTACAAGGTCCTAGGAACTTGTTTGCAATGTAACATGTTATGAAAAGTGACCCTGGTGCAACATAATGGCTCCCTTCGGAAAACTTGCAAGTACATTTAGTTAGTTAAAGCTTCTGCCAGTGTGTTTCTAGCCCAGAGGATAAAAAGGATATCTCCAGTCATCAGTTGCTCTTATCTGTTGCCTCTCCTGATGCCTAATTTGAAGAAATTCTATTTCACTGTAGGTTCACATCTCTGAATTATCTTACCCCTAGACTTTTTCCCCAACTGTCAGAGTCTCTCGAGATTTCAAGGAAACTCCCATGATCCATGATAAAATGTCTTCCATTCAAAATACAAAAGGGAGTGGCACCTGTGGCTTAAGGAGTAGGGCACCGGCCCCATATGCCAGAGGTGGCAGGTTCAAACCCAAACCCGGCCAAAAACTGCAACAAACAAACAAAAAAAGGGTAAGCTGGTTACAATATCAGTAGTCAAGATTTTGTAAAGCATGTTTTTTATAGGACAGATATTAATCGACTTTATTAAATGAGGAGGCTATTTAATAATACTCTTCCATCATTAAACAAACTGAAATGCTGCTAAATGCTCTCTACGATCATCCCAACATGAAATGATTTTTCTTGCTTTCACTTTAACTAACTAGAAACTTCAAGAAACAAAGCTTAACTCTTAAAATTAGATGGTTTCCTTTTGACCCTCTGGGGCAGAAAGTGGAGAGATGAAAAGGAAGGAGGCTAATTTATTCATCCGGTGACCAAGTGGCTTGAATTTTAGGGAAAGATTTCCCCAGAGATAGTAGGGTGTCATTTACAGTTCTCTAAAAAATTTATAAGGCAATTTGATTTTTAATGCTACTGCAGTCTTAGTGTAGTAGCTTTTTATAGCCCTGGGCTGTGTGTTTAAATGTACATCCCAACGTCAAAGTTGGTTTATACACATCACCACTTCCTGCTGTTTCCAAAATGATTTTTTAAAATTTCATTTGAGGACAGTGTAAAATGCCCCGGACTAATTGTGAGCAAAGCTGGTCCCCTGGTGCCTTCAAAGTTAGGAGTAGGGCGCAGCCTTGTTGGAGTTTGGTGCTTGGAATATTGATGTGGGGAGGAGTGAGGTAGCTAAGAGTCTCAGCTCTGGAATCTGGTAAGCTGAGTTTTGAGTCTAGAGTGCTCACTCACTGTGAGATTTGTGCAAGTTATTTGGCTCTCATCTGTGAGAGTGCAACACACTGCTAGGCACATTATAAATGCTTGGTAAATCTTATCAGCTAAAAAGAAAAAAAGTGTCGGTAGCAGAACTTTATGCCTATAGCATTTTGTAGTAGGCCATGAGGATATAATGTGTAGATACTTTTTCCACCCTTCCCAGGTTGGTTGGGTAAAAAGAATATGTGTTTATGTAAATGTAGATATATGTGTATGTATATGTGTGTGTGCATGTATAAATATGTATATAAAAATATACATATTTACATACACACACACACACATACACACACACACAAGCATATATGACAAGTTGAAGTGTCAGGCCAGGCGTGGTGGCTCATGCCTGTAATGCTAGCACTATGGGAGGCAGAGGTGAGTGGATTGCTTGAGCTCGGGAGACTCAAGCCCTGAGCAAGAGTGAGACTAGCCCTGAGACTAGCCCTGAGCATGAATGAGAACTGTCTCTACTAAAAATAGAAAAATTAGCTGGGTATCATGGCAGGTGACTATAGTCCCAACTACTCAGGAGGCTGAGGTAGGAGGATCAACGAGCCGAAGAGTTTGAGGTTGCTGTGAGCTATAATGCCACAGCACTGTACTGAGGGCAACAGACTGAACTCTGTCTAAATAAATAAATAAATAAATAAATAAATAAATAAAAGAAACAGAGAAAAGGAAGTCATGTGTAAGTGGATAAGGAGTCAAGGAAGGTTTGTCAAGGAGAAAATAACAGATCTTGGCCTGGAGGAGCCAGATAAGCTGACCAGGGACAGAGGACATTCTCAGGGCTGTTGCATTTGCATAAATGACTTTTCTTATCAACTTCACTGAATATCTCAGGTACCTCAAGGGCTAAGAATTCATGGGACAGGGAGGTGGGAGCAAACATAAAAAGTCATTGGTTTTTTTCATAACTGAATATTTTCACTTTGGTCATTTGAAAATAAAAATTTGTTGCTAGCTTAAAAATGTGTGTTTTCCTTAACTAAATACTTCATCAAACTCAGAACGGAAATAATCTGCCACAAAAAATAAAAAGAACTATCTGGGCACCTATATCTGCCTAGTGTTCCTTGGAGAATAACATAAACAGATATGATCTTTGGCCTTGAGATTCTATGAAAATTCTGAGCCATCCAAATTTATATATAGTTTAATAAATCATCCTTAAGGAAAAGTATGTGGTCTGATTTAGTACAGGAGATCTATGATAATAATTTCAAGTAGGGGGTGGCAGTGAAGAGAGGGAGAAGTGTATAGATTCAAGATCTGCATAGTTAGCCCATCTTATACATTGTGATGCAAACAAGATAGTAGGTAATATTTTCCAAGAGACTTTTTCTTTGCAGACAATAAAGTTAATTAGTGCTCTATTATAACTAGAACATATATCAAAAGATAGTAAAAAAAGAAAAATCCCAAACATTGACATACTAAGGGTAGAACTATTGGATGTCTCTCCTAGAACCACACTTATTCATTTATTCTTTTATTCACTTAAAAATTAATTTATTATATTTCCTACTGAGTGCCATGTCAGGAACTGCATATATATTAATAGTAGTGAACAAAACAGATATGTTTCCTCCTGTCATGGAGCTAAAGGAAGACAAGCAATACACAAGTGAGCAAATAAATCACTATGTAATTATATTTCATTTAAGAAATAATTGAGTGTTGGGAAGCATGTTGGGTTTGGGAATACAATGAGGAGGAAAAATAGATTGGCCCCTTTCTTCATGGAGTTTATTGTCTGAAGAGAGAGACAAACTAACTCAAAGAGTTACCCCAAAGAAGGTAAAGTTGTAACTGTGCTAAGAGCTGTGAAGGAATATATAATAAGGAAATGTGATTTCACAAGGAGGTCTAGGGAGTCTTCTCTGAGGGAGTTAAGAATGGCTGGAGAACTGAAGGATAATGAAGAGCAAGAGAGGCAAAGGGAGGGAGAAGAGAGCATTTGAGACAGAGGGAACAGCATGTGGCAAAGGCCATGACATATCCTAGATGTCCTTATGTCTAAGATGGTCAGTGTGGCTGGAAGAGGAAGATGAACCCTTGGACGAGACAGAGAGGGAGCAGTGGGAGGTGAAGGAGAATACCCAGGGAGTCCTGGCCGTGGAGGCCCGGGGGAGATAGGGTTTGAACAACAGAGTCAAATGCTACTGAGAGGTTAAGTAATACAAGAACTAAAACATGTCCCCTAAATTTCACAACATATGTCATTGGTGAGCTCAGTGGACTAATGGGTCAGAAGAATGGAATGGTTTGAGAGTGAGGGGAAGGTGAAGAACAGAGGGAGCAGGAGCATTAATTAGGAGTTGCATTTGGTCACTCGTAATGGAATCTGATAACAGTAGCTTAACTATATAGAAGTATTTCTTTTTTCACACAACAAGAATGACAGAGAATGACAGTTCAAGCTGGTGCTGTAGCTCCATGATGGCATCAATGCTGTGGTATCCTTCTGTTTTTCTGCTCTGTCATCATCACCATGTGGCTTCCTTCCATCCCCTCCCTCCCACTGTGAATGCAAGAAGGCTGCTCACTCTCAAATCAGTGTTTCAGATAGGAAGGAATCATCAAGGGGAAACGTCTGGTGCCTGTATCAGGAAAGCAAAAATTTGCTATCAATTCCCAGCTGACTTCAGCATACATGTCATCAGCCAGAACTGTGTCCCATGGCCACTCCTAGTTGCAAGGGAGGCTTGGAAATGTAGCTTTTTGGCTGGACCCATTGCTTTCTCCATCCCCCCAATCAGTTTCTGTTTAAAAAAAATGGGGGGGGAATATGGGGAGGGAAACTACAATAGCCACAAAGCAAGTACGAATCACACATTCAGAAAGTGTGTCCACAGGGAGAGGAGAGAGACAAGATGTAGTTGGAGGGGGATGTGAGATTGAGTGACTTTTATAAAAATTGGAAATGACTTGAATGTATTTAGAGTTTGATGAGAAGGATCTAATCAAGGTAGGGAGGAATCAAATAAATATACAAGAGCAAAAAAGATAATTGATAATATAATGTTCCCTATAAGGAAGGAGCCAATGGAATCTAAATCAGAAGAGAAGGATTAACATTAAAGAACAGTCAGGATAAACTCTCTATTTTAATAGCAGGAAGGAGGAAAGGTAGGCATGCATATATATATATATATATATATACACACATATTTTTTTTTTTTGAGACAGAGCCTCAACCTGTCACCCTTGATAGAATGCAGTGGCATCCCAGCTCATAGCAACCTCCATCTCCTGGGTTCAAGCAATTCTCCTGCCTCTGCCTCCCAAGTAGCTGGGACTATAGGTGCCCACCACAATGCCTGGCTATTTTTTGGTTGCAGCCATCATTGTTGTTTGGTGGCCCCGGGCTGGATTCGAACCCACCAGCTCAGGTGTATGTGGCTGGCGCCTTAGCTGCTTGAGCCACAGGCACAGGCTTATATGTTTTATATTGAGAAGATGGGGCTTCTGTTTTTTCTATAAGGTAGGAGGTGAGGTTAGCTTGACCAATGAGAAGGTAAGAGGGGATAGGTAGAGATCTGAGAAGTTAAAGTTTGAAATAGCTGTTGTGGAGAGTAAATGAGTCAGTCATTCAATCAGAGAAATTTTGCAGGAGACTTTTTATAATAATAATGGACTGTCATATTTCCCAAGTGGACCAGTGACTATCATGAAAGGCAGTCATCTTTAAAAGTACTTAATTGATAGAATCAAGCACTTACTCAATATAATGAATTTTCCATGCTCTGCCTAATTTTCCATGTTTCTGTTAAATAAAAGAGTTTTTATATTTCATGTTTCTGTTAAAGAAAAGAGTTTTCGACCAGGGAAGAAAAGTTTAGTGACCCTCAATTGCTAGAGGAATGTATCCAAGGGGACTAAAGTATTAAGCAAAATTGAAATGTTGGAAAATCCAAGGACAAGCTGGGAAAAAGAACTTGAAGTATGTATTTGTGTGTGAAGGACACAAATACAAGGACACATTGGAATAGAAAAAAATCATAATAATTATACATTCTAGAACAGTTTTATAAAGCCATAATTATCATTCAGTACTTTTTCTGGATCCATCAAGAATAGATCTGGAATTTCTAAATTGGTATGCATGTATATAAATTACTGCATCTTCTTAAATTCTAACAAATTCTAATTCGACCTGAACTTGAAATTAAAAGCCTGAAAGTGACTTATAGTTAAAAATCTAGGAATATTCAACGGAGTCATGGGGAGACACATCATTTGAGTTTGTGCAGAGTTAACATGTGCTCTTGACAAAGTCTACTGTACTTCATAAATTGAGAAATCCAGTTACCTGATTGTTTTAAACAAGTGGTATGAATATAAAAATGGGTAAAGAGAAAAACAGAATCATGGCAGGCACAGCGACACTCCTATAATCCTAGCACTCTGGGAGGCTGAGGCTAGTAGATCTCTTTAGCTCACGAGTTCGAGATAAACCTGAGCAAGAGTGAGAACCCCTTTCTACTAAAAAAATGAAAAACCGAGGCACAAGGATTGCTTCACCTCAAGAGTTTGAGGTTGCTGTGATCTGTGACACCACAACACTCTACCAAGGATGACAAAGTGAGACTGTCTCAAAAAAACAAAAACAGAAACAAAAAACAACAAAACAGAATCAGCATTTATCTTTTACTGACAGAATATAAAAGATAATGAACTTGTTTTAGTTAATGATTTTTTCGGAAGTATTCTTAGGTCACTTTTTCTTGCACTGCTTAATTATTTTACAAGTCCACTTCTTTGTACCCAAAACAATTAAATTGTATTTGGGACATATTTTCTAGAAGAATTAAAAAATATTAATGTAACTGTTCCCCATTGCTGATAAGGAGAATGCGGTAGGAGATTATTGGTGAAAGGCGTGGTTCAATCAGTCCCTTGATCAAGCCCATGTAACACGGAAACTCAGAAGCGAAAATGCTTGTGACGAATAGGATTTTTAAACGAATTTTTTTTCTGTTCTCTAAATTCTTTGTCTACAAAAGTCTTGCATCTCCCCACCAATTGCTATTTCATTTCCACCACCTAAAATATTGGAACCCAGCCCAAGAAACTTGACTTTTAAAGTTGCTGGCTTCAAAAGCTTCTTTCAACAAATTTGTCTGCTGCATTTGATGTTGATGTATAACATCTCTTCTGTTACTGCTAGAAATGTGATTTTATTTGCAGTTTTAACCAATTCTAGCCTTAGAGGGTTTCATTTGCAGCATTAAAAGAAAACTTTACTTCTGATTACATTTCAAAAGGTCAGAGGCTTCTCAGTAAATTTTACTACTTGTTGGTCTCTTTATTTCACACATTTGTTGTCACATGAAAAGCCTGAATGTCTTTTCAGTTAAATATTTATCCTAACAACTGATCATGATGATAAACCTAGCCACTGGACTCATACTATTACAATATTAGACCAGATTTTTCTAAGTGGTGGGGTGCTGTGGTAGTTTTGCCCAACTGAGTAAATCCTTAGCCCCTTGTTATGTGCTGCTAGTCATAAAAGTGGGGCCTGTAAGGCAGTTCCATTCCTGGTTGGACAGATGAAGGACACATTCCTGAAACAACTGAAGAAAATCTATGCATCTGTGTGAAACTGCGGTTGACATCTATCTGTTGCTTTTGCCCTTCTAACCTTGATTCCTGCCTCTAACAGTGTCTCTGATAGTCCTCTGGGAATCCATCCCTTCCCACTCTCAATCCATTTGGCTTTGGCAGGGCTGTCTCACTCTGTACATACAGGATAAGTGTGCAACTCCACCTGGCTCCTCTTTGCACTCCATCTACCTGGAACCCCAGTTGGCTCAGAGATGAGAACATGACTCAAGAGAGTCAAATCAGAGCCAATCTCAAGACTCACAAGAATTATTCAGAAAGAAGAACTCTGTTTCTTCAGAGTTTATTATGCTGAAAGGGTATAATTCTGGAACTCCTGACCTCAAGAGATCTTCCTGCCTCAGCCTCCCAAAGTGCTAGGTATGAGCCACTGCACCCGGTCAGGAAGGATATAATTCTGGAGCCACTGGTAGACACTTTGTCTCTACCCATAGAAAGCCTGCCTGAGACAAAAGTGAGGGATTTAATTTTAATTTTATTTTTTTAGAGACAGGGTCTCCCTCTGTCTTCCAGGCTGGAGTGCAGTGGCACAATCATAGCTCATTACAGCCTCAAACTCCTGGGCTCAAGTGATCCGCCCACCTTAGATGCACAAGTAGCTTAGACCATAGGTGTGAGTCAACATGCTCAACCTTTAAAAATGTATTTTATATTTCTGTTTCTATATTCCACTCACCACTTTGGAGACGGTATTATCATTCTCCTGGGGGCAGATAGCAATAATAACACTACCATTTATTGCACATACCACATGCTGAACGCTGCTCTAGATATCTAATGAACTGTATCTCCTTTTATCATTACAACTCACCCTTTGAGTTAAGTACTGTTGTTCCCATTTACAGAAGAGAAAACTGAGACTGGCCAAGTGAGTTTAAGTTAATTTGCTCTAGATCACATGGCTAGTGAATGGCCAAGACATGATTCTATCCCTTAAGTTTACTGTCTCAATAAGCTGTTGAGTTCTTAATGATGTCACTTAAATAATGGATGAATTGGGGCAGCACCATGGCTCACATATACCGAGGGTGGCGGGTTCAAACCCAGCCCCGGCCAAACTGCAACAACAACAACAACAAAAATAGCCGGGCATCGTGCCGGGTGCCTATAATCCCAGCTACTCAGGAGGCTGAGGCAAGAGAATTGCTTAAGCCCAAGGATTTGGAGGTTGCTGTGAACTGTGACATATCATGGCACTCTACTGAGGGTTAATAATTGAGACTCTGTCTCAAAAAAAAAAAAAAATAATAATAATAATAAAAAAAATGGATGAATTGGTCTGCTTCTTTAGCCAGCAAAACTGGAATCACAGCCCTTTTCTCAAGATCTGTTGCTGGAATGATAAGACCATGCTGCCCTCTACCAGCTTCAATGACATTGGCCGCTAGTCATTTTCAGAATGAATAAGAATATCTTTCTGCATATGGTGCTATATACACTTCCAAAAACATTTTACCCAAACTTACCACATGTATTATAAGCACTCTAGCCCACACACGTACACAGAAAAATTTTCATGAATATGAATTCAATTCAAAGGGCAGGTATATTCATTACAATATATATTACTCACTTTTTCTATAATCTGTCTTTTAAAAATATAATTTTAGTGCCAGGTACAGTGGCTCATGCTTTGTAATCTGGGAGGCCAGGGCCGGTAGATTGTTTGAGCTCAGGAGTTTGAGACCACCCTAAGCAAGAGTAAGACCCTGTCTCTACTTAAAATATTAATAGGAAAAAAAAAAAAAAAAGCCAGGTGTGGAGGCTCACTGCTGTAGTCCCAGCTACTTGGAGGCTGAGGTAAGAGGGTTGCTTGAGCCCAGGAGTTTGAGATTGTTGCGAGCTATGATGACAACACAGCACTCTACCCAGGGCAACAGAGACTCTGTCTTAAAAAATAAACAAACAAAAAAATAAATAAATAAAAATGTAATTTTTCTTTTACAGAAGTAAACACGTGACTTAGATTTTTTTCTAACCTGTACTTACTTGTTTATCACATCTTTTTAATGGAAACTTTCAAACGTGTAAAAGTAGAGATAATAGAATAATGAGCCTCCAAGTATCACCCTGCTTCAACAATGGTCATTTTTCCAGTAAGCTTGATAATATGATTTCTGGCAGAGCTATTTCTTAAAAAAACTTTTTTTTTTTGAGACACAGTCTCATTATGTCACCCTCAGTAGAGTGCTATGGCATCACAGCTCACAGCAACCTCAAACTCTTGGGCTTAAGGGATCCTCTTGCCTCAGCCTCCCAAGTAGCTGTAACTATAGGCTCCCACCACAATGCCTGGCTATTTTTTGGTTGCAGTTGTCATTGTTGCTTAGCAGGCCTGGGCTGGGCCCGAACCTGCCAGCCTTGGTGTTTGCAGCCAGCATCCTACTCAATGAGTACCAGAGCCGAACCATTAGATTATTTCTGATCTAATTACTACTTCATTCAGATAATACCTTGATATCTTTATTATTATAATTACTGCCTTACACTAATTGACTATTGACTGGTGTAGGTGACATTCAATATACTATTAAATGCTGTTTTTTTTAACCTGCCAAGGTATAAAATTATTATTATTTTTTTATTATAGATAAAAATATGCACCATAGATGTGGCCCGACATTATGTATTACCCATACTGCAATGGGTATACCTATCGCTGTTTTATGGACTAAGTCCTAGGGCAAAAACCAAAACAAAACGAAACAAAACAGTAGTAGAGATGATTTTTCTAAACTCACTGTATCATCCTTGCCTATGCCCACCCCATTGCCTTTAGGACCCCCCCGACAACTTATTATGTTCCCAGTTGGGTTCCCCAATATTTGTATATCCACTTCCAATGGACTCTAGACACATCCCTTCAAGTCTCTCCTTCAAAATCTAACACTGGGGCAGCACCTGTGGCTCAGTGGGTAGGGTGATGGTCCCATATACCAGAGGTGGTGGGTTCAAACCCGGCCCTGGCCAAAAACTGCACAAAAAAAGAGACTATTTTTCATTACTAACTTAAAAAAAGAAAGGAAGGAAGAAAGAAATCAAACTTTAACACTGAATAAAATCAACTGCACCTGAAATTGGGGCTCAAGGGACCTATAGTCAACACCTATTAATCTTCTCCTGTGGTCAGAGATATCTCTGCTCCAACTTAGCCCTTATCAAGGGCAAGCCTGACCTTATCAACTCCAGCTGGATTTATCACAGGCCCAAGCTCAGACTAGTGAGAGGCTTCTCAGGATCCTGGGTCTCCAACCCAGTTTGTGGAGACCTCCAGGCCTTGATCTCTGGCCTTAGCACACAGGCTCAGAGTTTTTCCTCCTCTGTGCCTTACTTAAGGCCCATCCACTACAGTCGTCCCCCTTCCCCTGTTTCCTTCCACACCAAACAATCATATTTATACCCCAGCTTTACTCCTGCTGCTTATCTATTACACTGAATCTCATGCTCTTATTCTGTGCTCATAGCCAACTCTCTTTTTAAAAAAAGTTTTGAACATGATCCACAGTAAACAAAATAAAATAAAAAAATACATTTTAGATTATTGCAAGGTACATACAAAGTTTTCCCTAAATAATATGTAGTCCCTTACCATTTGGCAACATAGTCTGATCTTTTTGGAAGGAAGTATGGAGAACCCTCAAAAACTCAGGCTAGACCTCTCATTTGATCCTGCAATCCCATTACTGGGGAATCTACCCAGAAGAAAAAATACCCTTTACCATAAGGACACTTGCACTAGCCTGTTTATTGCAGCTCAATTTACAATCTCCAAAATGTGGAAACAGCCTAAATGCCCACCAACCCAGGAATGGATTAACAAGCCGTGGTATATGTACACCATGGAATACTATTCAGCAATCAAAAGATGGAGATTTTGCATCTTTTGTATTAACCAGGATGGAAGTGGAACACATTATTCTTAGTAAAGCATCACAAGAATGAAGAAGCTAGAATTCTATGTACTCAATTCTGCAGTCGAATGCTCTACCACTGAGCTATACCCCCTAAGTACTCAATTCTGATATGAGGACAATGCATGACCTAGTATACGGTGGGGGGTAAGGGATGGGGAGAGCAGAAAGAGAAAGGGAGGAAGGAGGGTAGGGGGTCACAGTGTGTAACACACCTTTTAGGGGCAGGACACAATTATAAGAGGGACTTTACCTAACAAATGCAATCAATGTAACCTGGTTCTTTGTACCCTTAATGAATCCCCAACAATTAAAAAAAAAAGATATTTTCTTTTATATTCTGTTTTTAAATACTAAGCCACTAAACTGTTTTCACTACCCATTAAGGGGTCAAGCCTCTCAGTTTGAAAACCCTTGATATAGAGAACTCCTTCCCTCTCCACAAGATTCCTTGGCATCTTCTTTATTAGAAACAGGTCAGATAATAAGCCGTATCTAAAACAATCACTGCCTTGTTTCCTGAATTTCCTAAGGAGGAATCCTTTGCCACAGAAGGACCACAACCCCTAGGATGTGAAAAATATACTTTCAGTACTATTGCTGTTGGGAACGGTGGAGGTTTGTCTTGAAAGGGTTGGAGGTTTTGTGAGAATCTGGGAAGCACATCATAGCATCAACTACAGATGATCAAAAAGAACAATACGTAATTCATAATTTACAGAAAAGTTATGCCTCAATCCAAGATACCACTGAATTTAAAATTATGAAAAGGTAAAATTCTAGCAAGAAAACAAAGAAACCACTTGAAATGCCAGCTACTGGAATTATGGAAACTTTGATAGTAAGAGAGAAAAAAACAACCCTCCCCCCCAAAAAAAAGGCCTCTAAATAGTGAGGAGAATTATTTCTGGGAATCCTCCTTTCCCTCCCCCCCAAAGTCTCAAAAAATAGACAACCAATATTTATAAATAAAAGTAGAAGATAATTTCAAAAAACAGATCATGCCATATCTTATAGACAACAGAAAAAGAAGAAATCCTTCAAATTCATTCTACTACATCTGGATATACCTGATACTAAAATTAGAAAAATATATTATCATAAAGGGAAATTACATATTTCACTTATAAATATAGATGCAATATCCTAAACAACATATTAACAGGTTGAATTAAAAGTTATTGTTCATAGACTCTGTCTCTAAAAAAAAGAAAAAAACATTTTGGTGGCGCCAGTGGCTCAGTGAGTATGGTGCCAGCTCCATATACCGAGGGTGGTGGATTTAAACCCGGCCCTGGGCAAACTGCAACAACAAAAAAATAGCCGGGCTTTGTGGTAGGTGCCTGTAGTCCCAGCTACTCAGGAGGCTGAGGCAAGAAAATCACGTAAGCCCAAGAGCTGGAGGTTGCTGTGAGCTGTGACACCACAGCACTCTAATCAGGGTGACAAAGTGAGACTCTGTCTCTTAAAAAAAAAGTTCCATCTATGTAAACATAAAAGAGGTAAAGTCTCCATTTTTTAATGCTGCATAGTATTCCATGGTATACATATACCACAATTTATTAATCCATTCATGGGTCAATGGGCACTTGGGCTTCTTCCATGACTTGGCAATTATAAATTGAGCTGCAATGAACAATCTGGTGCAAATATGTTTATTGCCAAATGATTTTTGGATATACACCTAGAAGAGGAATTGCAAAGATCAAATGGCAGGTCTACGTTTAAATCCTTGAGTGTTCTCCAAACTTCTTTCCAAAAGGAATGCACTAGCTTGCATTCCCACCAGCAGTGCTGAAGTGTTCCCTTTTCTCCACATCCATGCCAACATCTGTAGTTTTGGGATTTTGTGATGTGGGCTGCTCTTACTGGAGTTAGATGGTATCTCAGAGTAGTTTTGGTTTGCATTTCTCTGATGATTTCTATCATTACAAAGGGGTCACGACCCACAGGTTGGGAACCGCTACCTTAAACACTGGGGGTTGCTCTCTGAACTTCTGTGCTGAGTGTGAGGCAGTCACCAGATGGCTCTTCAGTAAGCTGCTGTGAATTCAACTTGTTTGGCAGTGTGTTCTTTGTGGAACTCCTGGGCACAATAATGCCAGGTACTTCAAAGGAGCATCTCCCCAGACAGTGGTGCATCAGAAGCTGTTGAACTGCCAAATGTAACACTTTGTTCTTCAGCATTCCCAGGGACCAGAGGGTGCCTCTGAGTAAAATAAGCAATATGCAACCGTTTGGAAAATAGTACAACACCGTCAACATCATCTATTATTCTATTGCTATAAGTTGTAGAACCATTCACCATAACTCCAGTGTTAAAAGCTTATAAACTGGCACATATTTAGTTACCACTTGTATCTTCCTGGGTTTTTTTGTGTCTTCATTTGATGGAGAGGAAGCCACATCTCCACGCTGTGGTCCTCTCTTCCAGCATGTGAAGGCACATTACCATCTGGCGCGCAGGAGACTGCCTTCCTCCTGCAGATGAAATCAGCAGCTGTGCCAAGGATTTCTCATGGTATAACTTGGATAGGATCTCTGTATAGTAAGGGTGAAATGTGGAGAAAGCTGATCCCTTCCACTAGGACCTGCCCCCCGGTAGGGTTCCAGGATATCACCAAAGTCCCAGAACTGGAGTGCAGAGCAAAGGAAGGAAACTCATGAAGAGCAAGAGCAGAAGTTAAAGGAAAAAAAAAAAAAAAAAAAATCCAGGAATGACCAGAGCAACAGACCCCACTTGCACTGAGTTTCCTGAAACAGGTGGGGCCAGCACCTTATCCCCACTAGCCTCCTGGGCTCCGACGAGACGAGGAGCAGAATGTAAACACTTGAACAGCGAGCGGTCTGTTTCCTTCTGTCATTCTTGGGAAGGAGGACATACAGGCTTCTCTCAAGTTTAGGTAGCAGAACCCAAAGGCCAGCATGGGAACAGGCTGTTTTATAGTTTAAACAGAAGATGCGCAGCCGTGTGGTGTTGGAGGTCACGGCTCAGGAACCAGGTTTCCTGATGTGCCATGTCAGGCTGACCGCTCAGCCCAGGCTCCAGCTATAGGCTGACCACTCATCCCAGGCTCCAGCTATAGGTTTTCTTGCACCATATGTAGAGAAATCTTTAGAGCTGGATGAAAGTTATCCCCTATAACTCCAGGGTGGAAAAATAGAAGAAAAATAAGCCCCATTGTTTTTTATTTGCATAGCTGGTCTGAGCTTCATTCTCATGCATTCTTGTGTGGGAATAGCCTCCACCTTGCTTGAGATTAAAAGTATCCATGTCCTGACCTGGCTGCACTTATAGCCTGTAAGGGAGATGCTCGGTTTTCTGAGATTCTTCCCCCAGCCTCATCATTGTTCTGTCAGCTAACGTGCAACTCTGTATAGCCTGGGTTGAGGGGTCAAGGTTTTGTCCTCGTGGTGAGGAGTGGAGTCTTGTCCCTTCCAAGGCCTGGTACATGGGGACTCTGTTCAGCTCTGCAGCAGCAACCCCTGTGTCCCCTCATCACCAGGTTTCTGCCGCATCCACCGCAGACCTGCATGGTCAAAGCTTGTATTTTGCTGCCGGCCAGAATAGAAACTGGCACTCTCGTCCCCTTGCTGATTCAGGCCTGGCCTGGTCCTCCTGTTTCTGTGAATTCCCCTTGTCTCTGCACACCTGCCCCTGCTGCAGCCCACTCCTCACTTCACCTGTGTGGTGCCCCTGCCTCCTGCATGGCGGCTGCTGTCAGCCCACTTCCTCTTCTGCCGCTGGTGTGAGCAGGAGGGTCTCCAAAGGTACCCAGCAAGGCCAGTGAGTTCTCTCCATCTGCTGGGCCACGTGTCCTCATGTCCACATGTGGGACCCACTGTCCTGCAGTCGTCACCATCCTGTATTCACCCTAGGTCACGCTCCACCTCCCTCATCTAGAAGGACACCTGGGCTCTCTTCCTGTCTGGTGGGAACATCTGTCACATCTTCCTCTAGATATTTATTTCAATCATCGTGGAAGACACTGGTCCTCTGCCATCTTTCGGACAATACATCTCTCTACCTGTGCTGGGTGAAGGGCATAAAGAAAGCAGCAGCCTGCAAATGAGGGTGCATGGCATCCAAAAGTAAGAAAATGTGAGAATACATTTGTGGTGCATCTCACAAAGGTATATGTGGAACTTAGTAAATTTAGAATGTAAATGTCTCAACACAATAACTGTGAAATTGCCAGGAAGGCTATGTTAACCAGTGTGATATAAATGTGTCAACCGGTCTGTGAAACTAGTGTATGATGCCCCATGATCATACCAATGTACATAGCTATGATTTAA